>KL259100.1:0-51658 GCA_000699545.1 Podiceps cristatus
GAAGCGATGTGACCTTTTCTCCAGTCCCCAGTCCCTTTTCACTTCTAAAAAAATCTCATCTCCTACAGATCTTTGTAAAAAGTCTGAGATGAAAAACCGATGGCTGACCTCATCTCTTCTGGAAAATGTGGTGGCTTGAGCTAACTTCTGTGGTCTTGTCAACATTTTGGAAAACAAGAAGAAGGATCATGGAGGAGCTTTTTCTTTTCCATTTTGAAAACATGGAAGATAGATATCTTTAAGTATGTTGGGTTTATGATTCATACAAGGCCAAGGCCTTGCTGCAAAAATACATCTGTTAAGATTATCAGAAAGAAGATCAAGAGGTAATATGATTACTGCTCACAAGTATCTCCATGGGAAGGAAAAATCAGGTACTAAAAAGGGGTTTGAATCTAGTGGTATAAAGTTTAATGAGAATTAACAATTGTGCATTTACTCTGTAAAAATGCAAATAAGAAAAAAAGTCTCATTTTTTTAACAAACAAGATTTGGAACAAAGTACTGAGAAAAAGTATGAATTTTTCTGTTTCTTGAAATCTTACAGACACTTTTCTGGAAGAATTATGGGTCAAACAGAAGTTACTAGTTCAATATCATTCTGTGGCCTGAGTGGCCTTGGGGATATTAATCTTTGAATCAGCGAATGAAAATCTATGGCCTGCAAAGGGTGGGGTATCCAATGACATGATTGTGATGTCTCTTCTCTCCCTGCAGACCACAGGCCAATGCAATGGTCTGTATTAGCTCGCTCCAGAGTTTGCTGTTGTAGCACTGCCCAAGAAATTCCCCGTAAACCACCTCCTTGCTTCTGCCGTTATGTGTATGTAAGTAGACTCAAGACCTACAAATTAAGTCATGAGCACAGAGGGTGGGGAGTGTCACCGAGCGAGCTATCGGTGTGACATTTTAAAGCTGCTGGCTGACTGCAGAGTGATATGCAAGCATACCATGAAGCATATGGGGAGGCAGGAGACATATATCAGAGACAGCAGCTGGCATATCAGGTCTGGGACAGCTTCTACTGGGAGAAGAAAATAGATTGCAATTCCAGGCAGAGTGTCTTAACTCTTTTCTCCTTTCCTATGGAGATTTTTATTTCTTGTTTTTGTACAAACCAAATAATTTATTTCCAATATTAGTCCCTTTACTGTATGTTACTTCTGATCTTAATGTCCTGAAGCACATCTAATTTTCTGTTATCTCACTGTAAAAGTGGGATAAACCTATTGGATTTGTGCTCAGTACTTTGAGCTCAAAAGAGTAGAGTAACTTCAGATTTACCACTATGTAACTGAGAGGGATATTAGGTGTTAAATTTAATATAACTCTTCCCTGCCAAATCAGAGGGCCAAATTCTCTGCTGATGTAAAGTGACAGAGCTCTGTTGGAAATAAAAGAGGTTCTGACCTGGGGTTCAGGACACTTAAAAACTACCCAGAGAGAACAATTGCGTAGGAGGATATATTGTTTTCTATTTTATTCCATGACTTCAGCGCGACGACTTTCCTCAGCATGAGCCCGACTCATCAAAGTTTCTCACTGTAGAGTCATTCACTACAGGCTTTCTCTGTTATCCTGCTGCGGACATTAGTGCGATGCCACCAGCTCTCTCGCACCTGCAGTTGTGGCTTCTGAACAGATTGGTGTCCCCTGGAAATCATGACACATTTGTCCTTGCCATGTAACCTCTCCTTTCCTGGTGAGACAAAATGTGCTCTACCAAAAATAACCTGCTTGTTACTTTCCCAAAATGCTCTCAAAAGGATGTGGTGTTACCCATGAACGTTATGCTGACAAAACATATGGCAAACAAAGGGGTCAAGGATGGTTTGATGCACAAAAGTGAGAAGTAGGAGGTAATCATGATTTAATAAAAGGTAACAAGATAAAAAGTAATAGTATTTGAAGTATAGTAGTACGTGGTATTTTAGTAAACAACAGGAAATTAGGCAATATTGCAGAAGAAAGATGAAGTGGGGAACAGGTCCAGAAAAAGGAATGGGAAAGAAATTCTTTCTTTTAGAAACAAGCAAAGGAGGAACAGAGAGAGATGATGACTATTCTGTCCAAATTAAGGGTGCAATAAAGTAAACCAAGCTACCTCTGAATGAGGCCGTCTGTCTGCCTCTGCCGTTCAGGGTGTTGGGGAGCAGAGCAGGTGTGCCAGCACAGTGTGGAGCTCTGCGGGAAAGGAAAGCAGCCCTGGCAAAGCTCTGTACCTCCACAGCTCTATTGCTTCTGGACATAGCGCTACTAAATAAACTAGGTTTTCATGGCACACCCTCCTTGCACAAAGTAGGCATTTTCTATATTTTTTTTTTCCCTCCTTCTCCTTTTTGTTTCTAACTTGTACAGTTCATACTCTGTGTCTGGTCTGTCTTGCAAATTGTTGTCACCTCAAGTTTCAGCACTGTCAGAAATGTTTATCTCATTAGAAGGGCTGGAAAAGCAGTGCAATAAAGTAAAATCAAATTACTACAGTAGCTTGGGTATTAGTGACAATGTAGGAAAATGATAGCAACAAGAATGGTTGGGGAAGTTTTATAGCTCCCCAATGCCCAACACTGTAGCAACTATTCAAAACAACTGTTTTTTCTTTTTGATGTTTGCTTTTAATATCTGCTCTTTTTTTGGCACCAGACTCCTCCAATCTATTTAATGTTGCTTGCTTTTATGCTTTGTGAAGTCCTCAGGAGTCCTCGGGTTTTCTAACGTCTGGATGCTATTTATGAGGCATCTGTTTTCAAAGCTGAGGGCACCTGTTACTAAATTCACTTGGTTTGAATTATATGATGTGCAATTCTACTGAAGTTTCTGGAAGGAGCTTGTACCAAAGTGGTGCCATGTGCCTCCAGACAGGGCTGCAGACTCTGGAACCAAACGCCGCCCTCTTGGAAAACACATTGTGATATAGGGCAGGTGATGAGCTGCCAGTAGGCTTCAAAGGTCTGTGTTGTACATATGCATTTCACCAGAAGGGGAATATATCCTTGGGAGACAATGAAGAAAAAGGTAGAGACCAATGTGGATAAACTGACATTGAGAGCGTTTTCAGAGAAAGGATGCTTCCAAATCAGAAATATCAGTGATGAATCTTGGTATTACTTCTCCAGGTTGCTGCTGGTGGATGCTTTCACCAGAAAAAGGTTTCTTTGTTGAGGTCATGATGGATATTTTATTACTTCTTTATGTAGAGGAACCTGTTACAGTTTTTTATATACAGTTATGTCATTGCTTATCTAACTGTACCAATAAAAACTGTCTTGGCAAAAAGCTTGAATCATAATTTGCTTTTTGAAATTTCTTTGATTCCTCCTTTTCCTTTGAGAAATATTTTTCATGTTTTTAAAACTCTTGGGTCTTGATAATTCTATACCAAACCATTAGAAATTCCTGTAATTCTTGTCTGTACAGAAAAAGCTGAAGACAAAAGAAATAAACAACAAGACCCCAAATCACTGAGAACTTTGAGGGTAAGATCATGTCTGTAATTATGGCAAAATAATATCATCTTATCTGTGAAGTTTGCTGATACAATAGTCAATTAGGATAGAACGTGCAAATTAAATGAATGTAATTGCACAATTTATGCATGTAAAAAAAAAAAAGAAAAAAGTTGTATATGCACTCAGTCACTCAACTATTTCTCCTGCTTTTCTGCATATATAGGTCCAACACATCACATTCACAGTGGGACCAATTTCCAGTTCTGGAAGACTTGCTCTTGTGCTATCATAATCTAGAGGCCAGAGGAGCAGCCAGCATCTCTTAGCATGTTTGATACTGTTCAACCCCTCTAAGTGCTGAAGATTGACGTATAGTCTGCCCACACATATTTCACCTGATTGACTGAAAATCAGTCATGTCCATAGTCAGCCGTTTGCCCCGTGGTAGCTTAACACCATGCTAATAGCCATTAAAATTTTTAAAAACCTGAAGGCTCTGCTTAGTGGCCTTTAATACAGTAGAATATGCAGCCACTTGATATAGAACAATGTTAAATATCCATTCAGAAAGACACACAAAAGAAACGTCCCAAAACAAAAGGAGTGCTGAAGCTTCTCTTGATGTTTCTTTTGGATTCTCTAATGTGTTGTCCATTTGGTGAATAAGCCGAATGCTTGCTTCCTGCTTTCAGGATGTCCTTGGAAATGGGAGACCATCTCATTGTTTTTTCCTGTTGAAGTAGGTGAACTTTAAAAACAGCAGCTCTTTGCTTCCTGTACTTTTTTTTTTTTTAGATGATCCATGAAAAGAAGGATGAATATTTAAACAGATTCCCAGAGACAAACCAGCTGGGTTACTCTGAAGAGCTGCACTTTCCCTTAAGATATCTGAAATGGTAGTGAAATCACCTAGCAGTTTCCTTCCTAAATTAAATGTGTTTATTCTCCTGAGCTTTCTGGAGCCCTTCCTTGTTTCAGACCATAAGCCTATCCTTCCTCTATCCATTCATCTATCATTGTCTGTTAGTTATTGAAACCTGGCTCTGTGTTGGATGCTGTTAATGGTTCTGTATATATGTAACATAATAATAGAGTAGGGTATAAGTATTTTTCTGCTTGTTCAGAGCCTCACCAGATAAAGGTCCAATGTAAATCAAATCCACTCCCCTGCACTTCCAAGGATGCCTTCAAAGCCACACACTACATTATTTTCAAGTGATGTACTCTTTAAAGATCCTTGCCTGATAAATGCCTCCACTTTCCTGGTAACACATCATGTCAACTGAAGTTATCCACTCAGGTGGTTGCTTCTTAGAAAGAAGTTAGTCATATGAACTTATAATGATTTTTCCTCTGTAAACCAGTTTTGAAAGTTGGAATAGCCACATTATCAGGCTGGGTCTCACCCTTCTGCTGACTTTCAGCACAAAGGGAAAGGCCTTGAGCCCTTAATACAGCCTCTGGATCCCAGGGAATGGTGTCACTGCCAGGGGCTGTGTGTATTCCCATCAGGTCAGCAAAGAAAAGTAGTACAAGCCATCACAATAACCTTGTTTCTGCCTGTGGTTTGTCTGGCATATGTCAGCTCCAAGCTTTCCACTGAGATTCTTTTTTTCCACGTTTGAATACGTGCAAAAGCAAAGCAAGAGGTGTTTCCAAGCCATGATTCATCTAATCCTTTTTAAACATATAATTTAGGCTGTGATAAATTGCAACTGAGAAATTCCTATTTCTGTCCACTCTCCATAAAGAGAGTCTAGACTACCTACTTTACATATGGATGCTAACCCTAAAGACTTTACAAGTTAGGTGACATACATCTCATCTGTGACGTGGCTTTCACCATCTGTGCCTATATTGCTCATTGCTTTTTGGCAATAGACATAATAATATAGACTAAATCTACATTAGATGCTGCAGTAGGTGGTCTGAATGTGATCTGGAAATGTTAGCTAGGATTCACAAATATATATACACAAATACATTAGGCACAATAAAACCACAGTGACTGGCACATTACAATAAAAACAGGATTTTACTGGATTAGGTGTCTTTGAATAGTCTAGACTTCAGTTCTTTATTCTGCTCAGTTTTATTAATATATCTGGACTAGATTTTTGTTTTGATCCCTCCACCCCACAACTAGCAAGTCCCCATGATCCATGAATAACAAGACAGGGAGAATCTGGCATGGCTGGACAAACATTTATGTACATCCAGGAAGGAGGAAATGACAGGGTTCATCATTGGTGGGACAATACTAGGAAGCTATTTATGTTCTTTAATAGGAAGATGCATTTTCCCAGGCCCCAGGAAAGAAGAGGTGATGCTTTGTGCACTTTGTATCAGCCTAGCAGCAAAGTGAAGAAGGAGGAGACATTTGGTCTGGCAGACTTGTGGGCAGGCATTGAGGACACTGAACAGTCACACCTCATAGGGCATTTTCTTGTTCCTGTCTTCTGTCCTCAGTTGTGAAAAAAATGTGATAGTAGGGAAGGGATACACAAGGACTCTGTGAGTCAGTAAAAAAAAATTGAGGGAAGGAGATTGATATGATGAAACTGATATTCAGTGGGTATCAATGAGAGAAAAAAATAGTGATTCAGTGATCCATCTTCAAAGAGAATAACATTTTGCATGTAATTCTGCAGGCCTATAGTCCAAATATTTTAACTTTTTCATTAATTACCTGCCTGATGCAATAGAAATCATATTTATTAAAACTGTAGAGGGATTTATTAACCTGTGAGGGACTTGCAAAGACACCAGAGAAGAAGATAAGAATTCAAACTAATTCTGGAACATTGGTGACATGGTTCAGAAAAATCTGGGATGACATATATATGAATAGAAACTACGAAACACCAGAGTGAGAAAGGAAAAATCAAGTGCACAAACAGAAGATAGGGAATAGGTAGCAGTTCTTTAGACAGTTAAGGAGTTGTAACAGTTGAACAAGTCATGTCATGTACACGATGTCATGGGAAAAGCAAACATATAAACAGGAATATCACCTGTAAAATATGGAAAGTTATCTGAGCATTGACAAGGCTTTACATGAACTACCATGTGTAGCTTTCTACACTACACTACAAAAAAACAAATTAAGCAATTGAAGAGAGTTCAGGGGAAAGCAAGCAAATAATCATTTTTCTAGTAAACATGATCTACAATAAATTGTGGTTTAGGCCCTTGGCCTAAAGAAAAGATGCCTGAGCAGAGAAATGATCAGATACAAATACATATAAAGCTGTGGTTTTCCATCGTAACAGATCCAAGACAAGAAGTAACAGGACCAAAATGAAGTTCCAGTCTAAAGGGCTAAGTAGTCACTTGACGATGACAATACTATGTGATGTGAGAGCCTATATTACACCAGCCACTGTTCATGGAGACAAAAAGGGCTCATTAGTCTGCTAGTAATTCCACACCTAGGTTCTGTTCTAAACATTTTACTACCTTGGCTTAATTTGGGCCCAAAATAATGTTTATATTCTACCCCAACATCTAGAATGGTAGAGAGAGAAAAAGATAATAATAGAAAAATTTACAATATGAGGAGGAAGCCTAAATAATCTTAGATTAAGACAGAAAAATTCTTTTGAACATGAACATTTTTTTCACTTGCATATTAGTTTAAAAGAAATAATTTCTCCCAGATGCTAGTTTGAAGGTTTAAAAACACCCAAATACTCAGTTCTCAAACTGGGTTGTATCAAAAGAATTAATTCATTCCACTTAGTTAATTAATTCGTTTTGATGGACTTCAACATTGCAAGGCAGGGTGGCATATTAGATTAGATTCCCTGGATATGCATTAAGTAATAATAATGACAATAACACGAATTTTGTGTTTCCTTTTTAGTACTTGTAGAGAGTATTTTAAAGCCTTAATTTAGAAGTGGCCACTTCTCTTTCCAGGCTGTAGCTTGCATTAGTTTGTTCCGGGGTTTGGAGGGTGAAACTGGGAATTTAGACTTGTGCTTTCACTCTGGAAAACTATCACCTTTTCCTTTTCTCCAATCTTAGCTCTGATCTTGTTTCATTATCTCTCTTCATTGCCATTAAACCTGTTTACTCTTTCCTTTTCACCCGGTTCCACTTTTTTTTCTGTTCCCGTTCTCTTATTCTCAAGAAAAAAAGTGAGAACTCTTAGCCTTCCCTCAGACCTCCTTATTTCTTGTTTAATGTCTCTCAGCCCCTTCCAGAGCCTGGATTTTTTTCTACAGGAGAAAACAAAAGGTCTAGCGTCCTTCCCCTATCTCTGAGCTAAAGCATCCTGAAAGAGGCAGGCTGGGATAAACATGTATTCGTCTCCAGTGCTCTCAGATGCATCTCAGACAATTGCCTTTATGGGAGCAAGATAAGACGATTTTGTGCAAGAGATGAATATCTGTAAGCAGCATTAAGAACAAGAGCTCTGGCCACCAGCTGGGGAAAAAGTGATTGCTAAAGCCCTTGGCTTCTGTCGCAAAGACTGTCCTCTCATGAATCAGAAATGCCCTGGGAGAAGTATGTCCCTCTGACACTATATTGTAGCATAAGATATCTTTCAACAGCCAAAAGGCCAGAAACAGAAAGATAAACTTGCCTCTGCATTAAAAGGAAGGCTTTCAGGTAGCCTGCGACAGACACCTAAGCACTGTATTGGTGGGTGACTCACCAGAAAGGATTGAGAGGGGAGATCTTAGTCTTGATGTCCATGGGGCTGAGTGAGCCCTGTATAAACACAGTGGAGGCAGAGGATGCCACACATCACACACCCACAAGCTCTGGTCTCAAGGAATTGTGTTACAGGAAGAAAAATACATTCCGGCAAATGTCTGATCCTCTTTGCTCTTAGGGATAATTTTCTGTCACAACTAATCATGGCCACAGCACTCTACTCTTACTAACCCTGACCGGGAAGAAGGGATATCCTTAGTCCCAGTGCTGCTTGTGCTGCTTCAGCAAAAGGGCTGAAAATCCATCCTTTGAGACAGAAGGTGGTGGTTGTGGTTAAAAGGAGCTTGCAAAGGTGCAAGAAAAGGAAGTTCAGGGAGGAATGTGAGTGTAAATGTCCCAGTGGGGGACTGAAAGAGACTCTAAATGCCATTTAGCTGCTGTGTGTTTTCTTTCTTTTGCTAAAAAAACAAAAACCAAAGAACAAAAAGGAAAAATGAAAAATGAGAAAGAAAAAGGGGAAAAAAAAAAAAAAAAAAAAAAGACCCTTGTGAAGGAATCCCTGCAAAATCAAAATCACCAGGGCATGTTGAGGAGGTGAGGAGAATGGTTTTCTGAGAGCAGAGAGAAGGACATAAACTGGATTTTGTGGTATGAACTTAACAGTGAACTTTCAGCACTGAATTCCCTTTTCCAAAGGTTCATGATGTTTACTTTCATGTAAGGCTGCCTCTCCT
The DNA here is from genome assembly GCA_000699545.1 of Podiceps cristatus. NCBI lineage: Eukaryota > Metazoa > Chordata > Aves > Podicipediformes > Podicipedidae > Podiceps > Podiceps cristatus. Next base: position 8,849 of record KL259100.1, read on the forward strand.
TTCATGTTATCATTGCCAGAGGTCAAATCCTGAGCAGTTTTAAAAACTGTGCAGTTTTAAAGCTATTTATATTTCTAAGCAAGACTGTAAGGCAGGACTGGCTAGCCCACAGAAGAGTCAGTGAAGTGCCACCTCTTTCATATCTAGGAAATGAGTCAGGTCAGGTAGGAATCGAGCATTGTTAGTGCCTGGCAGCTGATGGCCGATGTCTGTGCAATGACTTCCTTGCTCTGACTGCTCTCTGGTGTGAATTAATGCTGGTAGTTTCAGCCAGCAGGAAGGAATGAAGAGGTCAAGTTGGCTGAGTTGCGTTGTCTGTGACTGGATCTCTGATACTTACCTCAGGGACTGGCTCCGGGTCCCCGTATGTTTGTACTGCTGTTCCCCTGGTTCAAAAAAGACAGCACAGGCATCGTAATAAGAGCAGACAGTGGCCACTGCCAGCCACTGCCAGCAAGCATCTTAGCCTCCTTTTTTCGAGACTAACAAGCACAGATCCTTTAACCCCTCTTTACATGTTGTGTGCTGTCGGTCACTGTTTTGGTAGCCATGAGAGGCTTGTCTTAGGTACCACTTCATAAAACACAAGAATCACTTTTGATAGATGATTGATGCTAAAATGCTTAGATTTTGAAGGTAAACCTTAGCCATGGAAGGCAGTGTAGAATTTATCACATGATTTCACTCCCTCTGCTCAGCTGGAGTATTAGTTAAGGATGGATTAACTTTATACTGAGTCAATCTGCAAATTCTCTAAGTAAACAAAGATGCTGCAGCATTTATATTGCATGCATGTTGTTCTACAAGATATTGAGGGCTTTCAGATACAAGATGGAAAGAACTGAACCTAATGTTTCTCCTTTAAACTGAGAAGGTTCTGTCGTTTACAATTCATTTTTTTTAATGTCATCTAAAGGCAATGCACTTCAGCAGCTCACTTGTGAAACCATTTATTTAGGGCAAATCCATAACAGAAAACACTGAGGACAAGGTAACTGAAATGATCCTCCCATTCTCTCCCTATTAGCAAGGATATTTGCTTCTGATGCACATTAGAAGCTTGGATACCTTGCAGACCATGTTAGCATTCTGGCTTTTGTGGGGTGGAACTGATTTTTTAAAAATACTTTTATTAAATTTCTTGAATTTTTCTGTTTTAAAAGCATGATGAATCAGACTACTCCACAATGTTGTTTTGTGTGTGGTTTTTTTAAATCAACATTGAACCTTAGATTCCTGTCTGAATGCACAACTCATGATTTGTTTGACTTTTTAAATGAATATATTCCTTCAATATTTTCATCTTTTCCAAAATAACTGCCAAGTCATCCCATGAACTCATTACTTGACTGTGTGCTTGTTCATTTAGAGACAAGAGAATTGGGAGAGGGCAAACCAATCATCTTTATGGCTAACATCCAGTCTCAAATATTTATTTTTCTGTAAAGTAAATCAAGCATGAAAAAACAAATTTTTTTAAAATTAATACCAAGAAAAGTCAGAAGTCTTTTAAAACATACTTGAAAACCAGATACTTTCCTTTGGAAACTGCAAAACCAGAAAAGCGTCCAGCAGTGTGTCAGTCTAGAGCAGTGGGTACATCCACGAAATGTAAACAAAGCAAACCCTTCATTAACAGCAAACAAGACTTCAGAAAATTCCCTCCTGACAATTCTCATAAAATCATAGAGTCATATAATGGTTTAGCTTGGAAGGGAGCTTAAAGATCATCTAGTTCCAACCCCCCAGCCATGGGCAGAGACACATTCCACTAGACCAGGTTGCTCAAAGCCCCGTCCAACCTGGCCTTGAACACTTCCAGGGATGGGGCATCCACAGCTTCTCCGGGCAACTTGTTCTAATGCCTCAATACCCTCCTAGTGAAGAATTCCTTCTTTCTATTGAATCTAAATCTACCCTCTTTCAGTTGAAAGCCATCACCCCTTGTCCTGCCACTGCATGCCCTTTTCAAAAGTCCCTCTCCAGCTTTCTTGTGGGCTCCCTTCAGGTACTGGAAGGTGGCTAGAAGGTGTCCCTGGAGCCTTCTCTTCTCCAGGCTGAACAAGCCAAACTTTCTCAGCCTGTCTTCATAGGAGAGGTGCTCCAGCCCTCTGATCATCTTTGTGGCCCTCCTCTGGACTCATTCCAATGTTCTTCTTGTGTTGGGGGCCCCAGAGCTGAACGCAGTGGGGTCTCACGAGAGTAGAGTAATGTGGGAGAATCACCTCCCTTGACCTGCTGGCCACGCTTCTTTTGATGCAGCCCAGGATATGGTTGGCTTTAAGGGCTGGAAGCACACATTGCTGTGTCATGTTGTGCTTCTTGTCAACTAGTACCCCCATGTCCTTCTCCACACGGCTGCTCTCAATCCATTCTCCATTCAGCCTGTATTTATGCTTGGGATTGTCCTGACCTTGCACTTGGCCGTGTTGAACTTCATACAGTTCACACAGGCCCACCTCTCAAGCCTGTCAAAGTCCCTTTGGATGGCATCCCTTCCCTCCAGCACGTCAACCACACCACACAGCTCCGTGTCATCAGCAAACTTGATGAGGGTGCACTCAGTCCCACTGTTCATGTCACTGACAAAGATGTTAAACAACACCAGCCCCAGTACAGTCCCCTGAGGAACTCCACTTGTCCCTAGTCTCTACTTGGACATCGAGCGATTGTTGTCTTTCTTTTGGTACTGTGGATACCCTGAGAGAAATTACTGAATGAATTAATATATGAGAAAGAAGGAAAAAGGCAAAAGACAGTAAAACAAGCAAATAACCTGCATGAGCAACCAAAAAAATATCCTAATGGGAAAACAAATGTCATTCGACTGACCAAATTTGGCTACTATGTGAGGTGGCTGCTCTGGGCTCCTGCAGACTTCACAACTCAAATGTCACCTTGTGTCATGGGAAGCAGCAGCTCTGCCTCTGGTGATGCTTTGGAACTCTCCAGGATCTTGTGACTCTGTCAGAGGCGCACATCCAACCACCTTGCAGTGTAAAGTTTTGACTCTTCACAGAAGTGCTGCTGTCGGGTAAATTTAAAAAAAAAAAAAAAAATCTATAATTTTGATAGATGTGATTCCTTTCAAGGTGTTACATCACCTACTGTCTTCAATCTTTTAATGAAGATATGATTCATGTTCATGTTAATGCTGCTTCTGGTCAGAGCCCTTCTGTAACACGGGGACCACTGACAGCAGGGAAATAACAGGTAGGAGGGTTCAGGAAATAAGAAAAGGGCTTTGAATCCTGCTTTCAGAATAGCCTGCACTCCCAGCTGAGGCAGATATGCTAGTTCCTGATGATAACACTTTTCTTACCAGCTCTCCCTCATGCTTGTAGAGGAGGAGAAAAACAAACACATAGGGAGTCACCACCACTGGAAAAAAGAATCACTTCAGGGCTAATTAGGTTCACAAATCAAGGAGAGATGTTAATCTGTCCAGAGCATGTGCTCCAATGCCTGATAAGATCCAAGGAGGAACAGGGTTGTTAAGAGTCAGAATAAGGGGTAAAAAACAATAATCATCAAAAAAATCCAACACCAAGACCCATTTTCATTGACTCCCAGTGGAAATATTCTGATAGATTTTGATGGAACTGGATTGTTAATATTTATGAAGTCAGGCAACACCTGCAGATGGAAGCTGCTCTGTAAGTGCAAAGCTTTGTTATTAATATTTATTAATCTGAAAGTACTTATTTAGTTTTTGGGCAATTTTTGCTCCATCCTTTTCCCAAGCAAACTAGCATTAAATCTATGGGATCTGTGAATTCTCAGCTCCCCACTGCTGCCTGTGATGTAAATTGCACTTCAAAGAAAAATGAAGGGAAGTACAGAAGAAGGTTCAGAAAGTCACAATGTGAACCTTGAGAGTTGTTTGCAGAGAGCATTCCTGGCAAGCGCTGAACATTTGAACTCCACATTGAGCAACAAACGAAGTTTTCAGACATGATCCTGTGGCCTCTGTGAAGTGTGAAGTCACAGGGAGAAGATGGTGCCCAGAGGAACTTCCTCCCAAGGTCACGGATATTTTGGTCATGTTTATACTGCTGGGTGTTACTAAATGGTGTTTCAGGACGGCACGGATGCACACCACCTTCTTGCCCGAGCCATGTGGCAATGCCTCAGAGGTGCTAGGACTGAGACAACGTAAGCGAGAGGGAAGTTATGTGGTCACCATGGCTATGTCTACAGTGCAGCTTGGGTAGTCCTGGTCCCCATCCAGACTAGCCCACCCAGGTTCCCTCTGGGCCCATGTTGGGATGTCCTCCCAGAGGAATCCAGGGAATGGAACAGATCAGTTTTTGTCATCATGTGCAGCTGGGAGATGACCAAGCTGTGCATCCAGCAGCCAGGACTGCACGACTGTCACAGCCACGTGTAGTGTGGCTCAGTCACCCTTACTGAGGGGCCTAAATTTCGGTACTGAGTTAAAAAACTGATGAAAGCCTTTTCATACGCAGAAAAAAGAATTAAAAGAACCAAAAGATCCTGAAAAGCCTATACAGGCAAGTAAAAATTTCCTCTACACTCATCAGGCCTAAACCTAATGACTGGAAGGAATCAATGAAATTTGTTGCCCATAATTTCACTAATTTGAAAGAAATCACCCTTAAGTGTGGCTTAGAGAAGGCTCATTTTGGTTTTTTAATCAAGTTTAACAAAAGGAAACAGAAACTCTACTTTCATTAAAAATTGTTCTATAAATGGCCAACCTCATTTTAGCCAATGGGTTCACATCAATTTTTTATTCCTTTCAGAGAAAAAGAAACATAGAAAATTGTTGGTTCTTTTCTCATCTGTTGGTCATGTACCTTTTAGTAAAATGTTGAGTCTGGAAAAAACAATTACATGATTATAGAGAAAAACAAGTTGATGGCTTATTTCCCCCTTGACATAAATAACTTTTTATTATATGCAAATATTTTGAATAACTGTCATTGCTTATTCAAGAATCAAGATTCTCTTTTTTTTTTTTTTTTTGTTAATGCAATTAAAATCTTATTATCCCACCCCCAAAAATGCAAATTTTTTTTTTTTTCCCACTAATGAAACAGAAATATTAAAATAAATAATATTCAAAGCAAACCAAAACAAAGTAAACTCCTCCACAGCCACTGAGTCTTCATGTTAGCATAGTGTTACTAAAGACATGAAAAAGCTATTAGGAACTTACATCTTTACACAGTTTACCTTTTGTTTAAATGATCTAGTATGGGGTGAAGTGAACTCATTTTTCTCAGACTCTTGGTGGGATGTGAGATGGCTGAAATCCCCTGTCACACTTTGGCAGCACAACGCTGAAGCTAGTACTGCAAACCACAGGGCACAGAGAGCTCCCTGGCTTGGCAGTGCACTAGTACAGTTAGAGGCTGTTGGTGAACTCAAAAGGGTGTCTGTGAGATTTCTGGTCCAGTCAGATCAGAGCTTCAGCCTATGCCTCATCCCTCCGTTCTTTCTAAGACTTTTCCTACAATTTGGAAAAAATGAAAGAAGAAAAGCCAAATGGAGTTTTCTGATTTCAGCAAACACTGTAGCCACTTCTGTCTCCTAATATCAGACTTCCACAAGTTTTCTGTAATTCCAGATTCAGCACTGGCCTGAACTCTTGTATGGCGGAAGGAGCATGATGTGTGCCTGGGCACTGATTTTGCTGGATGGCAGTGATAAATCAGTTTGCGAAGTGTGAATACTCTTTCCAGTACAGGTTTCCCTCTCCCATGTGCTCAGGGTGTTCAGCTCAGGAGTTAGGGTCCAGGACTCTCTCTTACTTAAGTGAAGGATACTGGAAGCCCCTTCTGTGTCTGAAGGGAAGTGAGGATTGTTGTCGCCTCTGCTCAAACACCCAGTCCTGCAGCTGACATGATCATTTGGTCTGCCTTCGTGAAGAAAGGACACACTTGTCATGCATGTTACATGATTCTCTTTGCAAAGTCCTTGAAAGTTTCATGACCTTATACGTGACTCAATATCACAGGTAAGCTTGTTGCTAGCTTTTACTGAAGCTGGAAAAGTGAATACAAATCTACCCCTTCCAAGTGACTAACGATATCTTTACCATTCTGAAAGGAAACCCTTTCACAAGCATAGACCTATACGCAGAGGCAGAGATGCTTTTTCCTCTTTCCTTATACCTATTTATTTTACCCAGAAGCAAAGAAACATTTGGCTGAAAAGAAGCTAGTTTCAATTATTGCTTCTTTTATAACAATGGATCTTTAACATCTGCTAAGCCAGGTCGCTCCCACTGAACAACACCCTGTTCTGTTTTTTTAAAAAAAGAGTCCCTGTGTTCTTAGCAAATATGCAAGGGCTGCATCTGAAAGTCACGGGCCTGTAGAAGTGATCATTGTGTAGTATGATCTCTGCTGTAACATAGGTCATTGAAATGCCCAGAATTAAGTCTTGTTTAGATGAACAACATCCCTTGATTTTAGAAAGACAAGTTATTGCAATCTGCTCCAGTCACTGGTGGGGTGTTGCAAGGCTCAGTTACTCTCAGAAGACCTCCACTTTACCAAATAAAGCACATTGTGCTTCTCTGAGTCTATTCCTTTACTGTTACTAAAATACATATCACAGTGTCCTGGACTGTATCTGTGTGTATGTGACCGTAATTTTTGAATTTGATCATTAGACTGGTTGGCTTCTGAAGGGCTGGAACATTATTGCAATATGAGAGATATCTCTGATGGAACAATTCTGGAAATGGTCATATTTTGAGACAGTTCTTCAAAGTCTTGGATAGATATTATAATTGATGCCATTTTGTTCTTTTTTACTCTTTTTAATCTTATGCTTAATGGTTATTTATTTTCTCCAGTACTCTTGCCAAGGCATGCTACAAATGCAAAAAGTTTGGTGAGTTCAAGATTGAATAAGAGTTTGGAAGAGATAACCTTTGGGGAAGTAGGCATACAACATGGATTCAGAAAATCCACTGAGCTACAATAATTGGAGGTTGAGGGGAGTATTAGGGAGCAAGTGTCATAAATCCTGAATCCTGTTCTTATTATATCCTAGGAGTTCACTTGAGTTCAGTGCTGGATTCTGGTTAGAGAGACCTTTACACTGAATCAGTAAGACTTATCTTGTGTCTTTTCTTATGGCGAGTGCTCATGCAACAGATGAAGAATCTCCTGATTGTTTTTTGTTTGTTTGTTTGTGATTTTTTTTTTTTTTTTCCTGGAGGACATACTACTCTCTTGATTCACTAGGGTGCCCATTTTCTTTTGATCTCTATTGCTGTATCCAATGTCAGAATAAGTGTACAAGGATCTTTACATTTTCACATCTTTTTTTTTAGATTAGATTTGTGCTACTGTTCACTACTCAGATCTTTGGGTAGACATTTTTGGCTGTGCTACTTCCAATGAAGTGGTGGCTCTATCTTTCCCTTTATACACCTTGTACTAAAAGTGAATGAGAGTTGATAATGTGTGTTAGGGTCTAAACTGTTGCATCTAACATGTTAAACCTTCTTCATTCATCTGTGATGTCAGCAACTGCCAAATGTGACTTTTTAGTAAACTTGCGTGAAAATAGTTAAGTAAGTGGGACAGGGAAGACGGTGATACATTAGCTGAATTACCTGGGCTGAAATCTCTTGCCAAAAGACATACCAAAATTAGAATAGAAGTCAGAATTTTACCTAATTTCAGTCCAATGGCTCTGTCCCAAGACAGTTATAGTTCCTTATATGATGACTTCAGTACAAGTCACTTGACAGTTGAACGTTTTTACTTCACCAGAATCATGTTAGACCCTTAAAAGATTGTCTCCCTCTGACAAAGGTTTCACTCAGTGTGATTATTGTACTAAAAAGCTACTAAAATATCATCTATACAGATTATTTCATTTTCATTTCCAACAGGACTGTAACACAGGCTGTCTGCTCAGCTTGCATTCTTGTATGATTTGTTACCATTACCTTCAGTGCTGTCTTGGCACACGAAGTTATTAGAAAGATGGTGCAATGAGAGATAGGTAGTTAAGAGAAGGTTGCCTAACTAGTTGGGTAGCTGGTGCACAAATAAAAGTGCATATGATTATGTGCAAAGTGTAGGTAGGCTGCATATCTTTATCAGTATACTGCAAAGCTGACGGTCATGAACAAAAAAGCACTGAGAGCAGGTCATGTGAAGCTAGTGTCTCTGGTAGGAAATGAAAAACTTGGATGTGAGTTGAGAAAACAATGAGCACTGCCAGTCCTATCACTTTGGAGACATAGCCAAATACAAATATTGAGCACTGGGAGGATTGCTAGCTTGATTGGAAACTTGGCTTTATGTGATTTTTTTCTTTCTTTTCTTTTTTCTTTTTTTTTGATAAGCACATGAAATGCATGCAAATACAGAAACATTTAAATGTAATGCATTACAAATATATTTCATGGTATCATAAGATCAAAAGAAAAAACTACACAAATAATTATTTCTTTGCATTCATATTCTAAAGAAGAGTTGACTGGCAGTGACAGCTCTTTAGAATCCATTTGCTGTGGTAAATGACTAAAAATATTTTAAAGCACTTTTTGAAAAATCTTTTTTATATAAGGCACCTGTTTCAGAACCATATGAAGAAAAGGAATTCCAGGGAAATGACAAACATATAATCTGTATCATTCCAGTGCCAAGAAGCATCAAACCCATGGAAACCTTTTTGTACTGTGTGCCTTATCAAAAAGATGGTGAAAGATAGCTTAGGCTCAAGTTACATATGCCCTAGTTTGCTACAGAGATGGAAAATATAAATTGCCGTTATCCCCTTTTTACACAGGTAGAAGCAGTAGCACAAAGCAACCATGTAATTTGCTGGGTGACAGAAGGAAACTGTGACAGAGTCAGGAAAGAAATCCAAACTGTTAAGATCTCCTCAACTTGGCATCCCTCTGCTTCATGAAGATCTTGAATATGCAGACAAAGTCAGGATTGAATTTACCATTTTCAGAGTGTGGCATGGGACTAGCTCTGGGTTGAAAATGTCTTCTAGCAACAGCTCTCCTATGCCACTGTATGTCTGAGCTACACATCTTCTGTATTTTCTTTAAAACCCCTTTTTCCCTCCAGTTGTAAAGACTAGTTAATGACTCCTTGGCAACACGGGTTTATGGATCAAGCTGTGGCACAAACTATTGCCAAGACAATTAACCCAAAAGTTTTAATCAACAGACATTTGCCTGTAGAGCCATGGCTGCTTCCAGGCTAATCAAGTTGCAGTAATGATTGAACCCACTGATTATGTACAGAAGTACTTGGACCAGAAATTTTGGCCAACACTAAATATTTAACTGTTCAATACTAGTATTTATTACACATCACAGCTCTTCAAGCTAGATTTCTTACACAAAAGACTCTCTTTGCCAAAGACCAGTAGTCATGAACGGGTATTATTTGCATGATCTTGAATAGCATGGTTTGCCTGAGAAAATAGGGTAGACCTATGAAAATTGTGGCTTTATAACACTGACCTAAGGTTATTATTTTCAAGAGAGGACAGGGGGTTCCTTTGTCAGGTCTAATAACTAAGAAAAATTTCTCTCAGTATTTCAAATGTTCTGTCCATATAGTATGTTCTTGACTTTCTCCTTCACATCCTCCCAGAACTTTGGTCTGCAAAATCCAGTTACTAAAAATTAGCTGTATTCCATCAGCTATGATGGAAAGTAACCTCTGTGAGTCACCAAAAGTAAAGTGATCACTTGTTCATTTATCACGTGCAATTCTTGATGGGAAAAAGTACTTTTTCTAACTAGGAATAGGAGAGCCAGGACTGCATGTCTTTGTAGCAGATCAGGAATTTTCCATGAAGATCTGAACTTTGTGTAGACAGTGTTTTATGTTTTAATTGGTGCTATGAGGGAAATGGAATTTCACTGTGGCAGTAAATGATGAGATTCAGAAATTAAATTTTGCTCCAAATAAGATTAAGATGTTGAAGTTTTGCAAAGATGAAAATACTAGTTCAGGGTCAACCAAAATTTTGCAAAACCATTTTTAGCTCAATAAGACATTTTAAGTATGTCAGGTTTTGGGAGAGTTTTCACTTGTTTTTAGTTTGATTTGTTTGGTTTAGTGGTTGGGTTTTTTTTGAAGATATTCCTATCAACATGGATACTTTCCCACATAATGTTTCTATCTGGATGAATTAACATTTCTGAAGGAAAACACATTATGCAAGATTTATTTCTTGAATGTTTCTGGGTTTGGAACTTGTTTTGTTTCTTCCTTCATCTGTAAAAGATGAGCTAATGTAGCCTGAGAATGTGCTCTGTATAAAGGGCAGCAAGTGTCTACCGTAACTCAGATGAAGAAATGAAAAATAATTAATCACAGCAAGTCCCTGTCCCTCTCCTGGTTGTGACTGGCACTATTTGCTGAAGTTATTTCCAGACACCCATTCCATATTGTCATGGAATAAGTCAGTCATTCAATTGATCTCACAAGTCAAATCACATTAATAATCCCACCATTTAGAAAGTGTCCACAATGTTTTATTTTACCTCTGGTACAAAAATATCTAACATATGAAGCATTATATCATCAAAAAGTGACATGTAGTTTTCAACAGATGCTTGCCAAATACCTACATTGAATTACTCAATTGACCTCTGCAGTGTCAATAGCCAAGCAACGGTTGGTAGTAATAGTGCTGTGGTGATTCAGTAGTAATGCAATTCCATCCGTTATCGCTTCCTGGCAAAGACATCTTCTGCCACTGAACCCAGCCTATGTTATTATAGACAGCAATGTCATATAATTCTCTTAAGAAATTTATTATCATCTATCTTAGAACTGTTTACTCACTGATACACTTGGAAGCCAGTTCTACAATCTTACTAACCTAGTGGGTAGAAAAGGTCTAATTTACAATTTTAATTTATTCAAAGCAAGCTTATGTCAATGTCTTAATGATTCCAAATTATCACATAATTTAAATTGCTCCTTTATCTCTTTTTTCTCTTTGGAGATTTATTTTCTCCTCATGGTGTATTTATAGGAATCAGCTATATAATCTCCCACATTGTCTTATGTTAGAGCAAAGAGGAAAAAAATCTTCTATCCACATGTGATAAGCTCCCCACGACTCCAGTTAGCCTATCAATGTTCTCTGTAAATGCTTCCGTTTGATCTTTTATTCCTTGAATGCAGGTGGCCAGAACAATACACAATCTTCCAGACAAACTCACGATATCATGCTGTTAATATTTCTCTGTCCATAATAGAAAAAGGTTGCCTGATTACCAGCTAGGATTGTGTCTGAGGTTTTGATGTTTTTCAAAGTGTTGTCCACTACAGCCGATGTCTGCTTCGTTCTCTGTCATTTCCAGTTTCTGAGCTCATGGCCTATACCCTGTTAGTAGCCTCCAAGAATGCGACCTTGTGGTTTACACAATTAAGTTTCATCCCATTTCTGCTAGTGTTTTCAAGGTCATCCAGCTCTTCCTGTCTTGTATTCTGATCATCTTCTATTAACAATGCTTTTCAACTTAATTAGAGCACTCCTACTTTTGTGTCACGATTCTTAATGAAAATAAGTAATCCTGGAGGAATTCCACTACTAGTGTTTCTAGAACGATAGTTCTCATTTTAAGACAATCTGTTGTTGCATCGCCTTTAGCGAGCTAGTTGCTCACATCAATTAACTGAAAAATGTCCAATATTTTCTGCACAAGGAATGCTCCCTGACAGAACCATCTTTTAGCTGATGACAACATATTATGAGGGCAAGTAATAGAGGGATTCTTTCTTTCAACATTTAATGCTAAGTTTGAAAAACATACACAACACAGGGGAATCTTGCAGTGTTAGTGGGCTGGACTTGTTGGTCAAGCCAATCAAAGTTTCCACATTTTATGCCTGCCTAAAGAAAATAAAAAGAATTTGTGACTGTAATTAAAATAAATGTCTGCAGCCTCTGCAATGCAAAACAGCAGTCAAAATCGATATAACTATCAGACAAAATAATGTCCTACTGTGTCTTGTTAGCTTGTCAAGCTAATCCATGCAAATAGTCTTTATGCATAACTGTCTTATTCAGATACTTGGATGTAATCCATCAAATACTTCTCATCCATTAAATATAATTATATGCTTTGTTGGAATAACCAGATGTTTAGTGCTAAGCTGAGCAGATGTCTGTACTTCATACCGGAAGGTTATAAACCTATTTACACCAGCAATAAACTACAAGTATTAAAATGATGGAGGAAGTGAGTAGCTCTCACTTCGTTTTGGCAAATTGCCAGTAATTCATTCTCTTTGAATCAGTTTAAAAAAGGTACTAAGTTTGCTACAGGGTAAATTTGACATAAGAGTTCATAAGACTTGGCTGACCTTTTGTAATGAGTGTAATGATGACCACTTTGGGTTCCTTAAATAGACCTAATTTACCTTACAATGAGTTTGATTTCAAAGATTTTAGGCCAGACAGAGATAAATAAAAAGCATATTGTTAGAATGGTTCCTTTTCTCTCCAGGAATGTCTTTTAGGTGGGGAGTTCTCAGAACAGTCTTTTGAAATGTAAGACTGGGTTTACCAGATCTTTCCCTTTGTTCAACACACCTCCTCCTCTTCCTTAAAATCTGAGATCCAGATTCAAAACTCTCAAGTAATAGTCTGCTGAAATGTCCAAAAAGCATTTATTCTAAGACAAAAGTAAGTGATAGCCTAGAATTTGTCATCTTTTACCCAAATATGTCTATCTTACCCTACTTGCCTGAACTTTAATCTATTTTCACTGCTTTATCTGCTGAAAACAATTTCCAAGTATAACTCTGCTGGAAACATGGATATGGATATTTTTTAAGGTGGCAATTAGAGTATGCCTGGAGTCCAGTAAGCCTCTTTTAAACACTTATGCATATAACTACTTTTACAGAATCCACTTTATAGAAATTTTTCAGATACATACAAGAAACATATTTTTTTAAAAATAATTTTGGTGATCTAGAGAATTCTCTTCCTTTCTGTTTGTGGAATTCCTTTAATTTCTAAGCATTAAGCAGTATTAAATAACCCTGAAATATATATATTTCTTTAACTGAAAAATTAACTAAATAATTAGTACATCTGTTTTCTTGAGTCAAAGCAATTCAGGATAAATAGTGGCAGGAAGAACATAAATGAAGGATTTTCAGGCAGGAAGAATGTTTAGAAGCCCAACGAGGAAGAGGGCTGACCTGGGCATCTTTTTCCGTGGAAAAGCAAGAAGAGTTCCTCAAGAGGTGCTAGTACATTGGGGAGGCATGAGGGAGCAGATTACTCTGGTGAGTTCTAGAAGAAAAGTCTTAGGGAGGTAAACTGTGCTAGTATTTTGAACAAGGAACAGATAATGATGTGAGGCAGAAAGGGAAGTAATCCAATATAAGAAGTCATGAATAGCAGTGGATGGAACAGGTGTTCATTGAGTGGGCATCTGTTGGCCTGCTTGGGCTTTACCTGTTTTTCAATGCAGAAGTTGTCAGGGGTTCATAAGGAACAGAAAGAAGCTACAAGATCAGAAGCAGAGAAAGAAGGTAATATGACATTGATGAAAACACAGATATGTCCCAAGAATTAGACAGGAATCTGAAGGAAAGGACCATAGCAGCTTGTGAAAAACTCTCACTGAGGACTCAGAGCCAGGAAATACTTAGTTCCCTACAGGGCAGCAATAGTGAGGTTCAGGCCTTGGTTCAAGAAGAAATAAATATTTCAAACAGTGAAAAAAGCCTCACTTTATTGATTATGGGGAATTCCTCTGAAAAGTCACATGACATTCTTTCTGTTTCCTGATTTGATGAGCTTTGCAAGATTTCTTGAATCAATTTTTCTCTAATATTCTTCCTTGCACCTTTGAAGAAGAATTAAAGATTTTTTTCATCATTATAAACTATGATCGATTGCAGTTATGCACCCTGAAAATGTAGTTACAATTGCACCGGGCAACTAAGCTAAAATTGGGATGCAGGGCCTTTACATTTATTTCTTCTCCATAGAACACATCCCATCCTCCCACAGAGCCTGAAGAATAAATAGATCCTTTTTAAACATTATCAAGGAGACAGCTTGTCATTGCATGTTAGCTGACTCATTAAGATTTCTGTATCAATGATCATCTAGGCTGATGGAGGGCCATTGAGCTGTTAAGATAATCTCCCTCTAATGTCTGCAAATACAAGTTCTGTTTTAAAAGTTTTCATATGGTTTGCAGTTACTGAGTCATATTTTTCACTTCTTCTGAATGCAATCATGAAATGTTATTTCAGTAATGGCAAAACAATTTGAGATTTAATTATTGAGCAGCACCTATTACCTCTCTGCATTTATCTTCAGCTATTGGCAATGCTGTTTGAGCAGATCTGGTCTGAGTTTTTCTTTAGGTACTAGATTCCTAACCTCTTTGACAAATTCTATTAGTTTATGTAACTCAGCACTGGGTAATGCTGATCTGAAAGGGAGAGAGGTCTTGTGGGTTTATTTCTGGTCTGTGACACAGATCATCTGTGAGACATTAGATAAACTACATCATTTTTTTGAGTCTTGATTTATTGGAAGAAATAGAGTTACATTACTACTCTATTCCCATTACGATTTTTCCATTTCATTTACAGCATCATAATAGTGGAAAGTAAAAGCACATTGACATAAGTGTTCAGCAATCAGGACTTGCCTTCACCATTCTTAAATCCTAAAACTTTATTTCCTGTTTTTCTTTGCTACTGAATGTTTCAGGTTGACATTTTGCAGGTAGCCACAGTTATGAGGATTAAAATACATTTTAACTCTTTAATAAAAGTTGAAGTTGTCTGATAACAATATGATTCCTTCAAATGAGCTCTAAAAAAAATGTTGCAGGTTGCAAATCCCATGATAAAAATCAGGACAGATGACAACCGTGGGAGCATTTTGTGTTGTGCATTAGTACTGCCTAGAACAAAGAGAACATTTTACTATGAAAAAAAATAATATTCAAATCTCAGTATCCTATTTTCCTAATCTGGACCAAAGACCATTCCTGATGTAAATTCACTGACACATGCTCGGCAGTATGTGAAATATTGCTGAGGTTTATTTCTGCATTTTTAATCATACAAGGCAATCAATTAACAATCATGCTTCCCAGGGATCCTCTGCCAGAGGAACGGTATTAACTAAGGGATTCAATTATCACTTCTGTTCAGTTTGAATTCATATGGCACCATGATAAATGGCTCCTACTGCTTGTAATAACAATGCTTTGCACACATTTATTTTCTCTTGTTTACTTAATAATTAATATGCCACCCACAGTGACAATATGTGGGCTTGTTTACAAAACCTTCAGTAATCAATAATTGTTGTCTACGTGACACCACCAAAAAATAACCCCAAACATTGCCGTGATAACTCTTTTCTAATGGCCTCACAGTAAAGCCCTGCTGGGCTTTAGGCACTGATCTGCCAAAAGCCATGGAATATGAAGGTTGAGTAGTTATGACAGTTTCTGATCTATATTTAGGAAAGTTGTTCTAAGATAGCCACGCTGGCTTGCTTAGGGCAATTTAGTAGTGATACACAGAGTACCATTGGGTAAATCATCTGGCAAATAGGTTTTCAGAAGTAGTCTGGGTATCGCGACACTATTTTGTAGTGTGTAAGACAGAAAGACCTAACTCAGTTCCTTAAGAGGGCCACCAAAATTATTGCACACTTTCACCAAAATAGATGTACAGTCCTCTGTGAAATACAAAAAAGAATGGGCAAGAATAGCAGTGAAAGTGTTTTCCACACACTGCTTAAAACCTAGACTGCTTCTGTGATCAAATAGTTAGTTCTGTCTTTGGTGGCTTATTTAATCTTGCTGTTGTTTTTCATAAAGACTAATCAGTCAAATCAGTCATTGAAAATACTAGGCTGCCAGGTACTAAATGAAAAAGAAAAACCTCTTCAGCCCCAAATGTCTGTGCTTTCCCATGCAGTAAAGAATGAAGAATCTACATTTTGCTGAAGTGTCACAGATATGTAGAAATGAATAACATAAAGGGGAAGATGCATCTACACAGTGAATGACTCTGTTCCTTTCTAAGTGGCCATCATTTCCTGCTCTAGTTGGGCATCTGACAGACATTTGCACCAGAGAGTGTATTGGGTTCCTGTATGAGGCTGGCTGAGAGGTTAAAGATTTTCGATTGATTTCCAATACATCTGTTAAGAATTCCTCACTTCAAGTGGTCTTATACTTATGACAAGCCAGTCTTGTTGAGTTTTGCTTTAGGACAATGTATTTTTTTATGGAAAAATGTTAACTTCCCAGACTGGCAAATCTGACTCTTGTTAAAGAGTAGTGCAATCTCTAATGACACTGAGTTCTACCACACCATCACTAAACCAAAATCCTCAATGGTCTCCAGACTGGGAAAGTCTGGCCTGCCCAGCTGGATGCATACCTAGCTGGGTGGTGTGCATCAACAACGAACTCATGACATCGTTCATTTCATTCAAGACCTTTGTGCATTTCTAGGAAACACAGGCTCTTAGCTTGCTGTTTCTCCAAGACCTGTGACAGTCCAGATGCCATTGCTCTGGGCTTTCAATGGATTTCAGGTAGAAGAAGGGGAAGCAGGTACATGCATGGCGGTGGATAAATACATGAAGAGAAGTTCACATATTTAGACAGGTCACATGTAAATCTCTGGGATGTCCAACCACAATAGTCACTGTCATCTCCAGGTTTGGTCAGGATGGGAATAGAGAGCAGTGGATGTTTTCCTTTCATAGGTTCTGTATTGTTCAACCAGCCTTGGCCTTTAACAGTCCACTTCAGCATGATTTATTTACTCAACACTGTGCACTGCCACTCTAAACTGGGAGGTAACTCCGAACAAAGAGAAATGTTGAGTTCTGCTTTGCTACACTAGATCTATATCAGACAGATGTAAAAGTTCAGATCTCCAGGCCACAAAGTTTGTGTGCCTTTGAATCTAGGTTTCAGCTATGCATGTTTCTTCTAAATCCTGTACATATATTCATCAAAAATGCTGTCCAATACAGTAAGCATAAGTCTTTGGGACTTTCTCATATCTTAATCCAATCCATACTCTGCTACTAGTGTGGAAGAAAACTAATGTGATAGCATCCTCCTAAACACCTATACAGCTGGGACATAAACCCAGTTTTATTAGAGGTCACTTTTGTACCAGAGGTAGCTAGAGTAAATTTGATTGCTCCATAAAAATACAGACATTTTTGGCTGCATTTCAAGAAGAATCTTGTTTCACAGTCTTCTTTTGTGAAATGGTATTTGCTATTAGAATTCCACCAAGCAGGCACTGATCGGTCTATTCAGGCAGAAGAGATTAAAGGCTAGCCAATATCTTAGCTGTAGAACAGGTTATTTCATTCAAACATTTTGCTTGCCAAAAAAATTGTTCTAATATTGGACTAATTTATTCTCTCTCTCTCTCTCAAGCCTGGAGTGATCTTATTATTGAGCCCCGAAGGCAGATGTTATTTCAAATTTGTTATGCTTCACTCTTTTTATCTCCGCCCCCCCAAGAAATTTAGTAAATTTAGTAAAAGCTAAGATCTATGTAATACTTAAAGTAAATTTAGAGAAAGCCCACCATGCTGTGGAAAAAGATGTGAGCAGCTGGCAGCTACCAGCTCATTCTCTTTCCAGGAAACAGGAAAACAGCCTGGGGCCCTGAAACCTAAAATTAGGTTATGCCCCCTTTTTGCCTTTAGGTATACTACCTTGTGCATAACCTCACAAATAACCCTCACAGTTCCAGTGGTGCCAACTATGTGTTAAAGCACTGTTGAATATAAGCAAAAAAGTCACACTCATCCAGTGGATGGACTCTACAGAATCTGTGAATGGAAGCACAAGCAATTCTAGAGATGACAGTAGGGTATGACCTGAAAATAACTGCTTATTGATGACCTTACAAATTTCCTTGTCTACCTTTTGGCTTCTGGATTAGAAATCAGAATTGAAATTGTCCTTCTACAGGCATAGGGGTGAGGGCTGCTCTTGTAGTTGTTCCGGCTGAACTTAAGATATGGAATAACTGAAGCTTTCCCACTGTCAAAGGAAAGGACTTTCTCTGTGACTGGGACTATATGCACATTTAGATATGGAGGGGCAATGTGGAGAGCTTCCAGTCTAAACTGAGAAGTGACATTTCTGTGGTTCAGGCAATGATACTGATTTGCAATAGATCTGCTAGTTGAGGAAACTGATTTCCATTAACTTAAAAATATTTGTAGAGGATGATTTTTTTGTGGGGAAAAAAATTATACTTCATTGTGGGTCTACTAGAAACATTACATTTAAATTGAGATAAGGTTCTGTACCTTTTTTAGTTTATTTCTAACCTTGTCCCCCTGTTTGCTTCTCTGGTTCTGTAATTTAAAAGCTTAGTTCTGGAAATGTTGAAACACTTTGAACCTTTCTCCTTCCCCATTTTAAAATACAACGTGAGACCAGATATTTTCTCCAAGACTTTATGTTCCTTCAGCAAAAGTTGCTCTCTGTCTTAAAAGACTGTAAAATAATTGCAGGCCATAAAGGAAGTTTTCTCTGATTTGGTAGAATGGAATGAAATAAAATGAGTGCCATCTACTGGTTGTGAGTTCGAACCTGTGGACTCCTTAACCTCCTATGCACTTTGGCATTGCAGTGCTTGCCTTATATTAGAACTCATCTTTATTCAAGAAAGATAATAAAATACTTCATCTCTCCACTGTCTCATGCTTCTGGATGAGCAAAAGACATTCTGTCGTAGTCTTAAATTATAAGTAAAGACACTTTATAATTAAGAAGGTGCCATTAATCAAATCAACCAGCAGTAGCTCAGTGTTTTAATTATACACAAATATTGTATTTAGTCTCTTCCTTTTGGTTATTCATCACCTCCATCCACTAGACTGCTGCCTGTTTATTATTTATTAAATCCTACTGAAGACTTGCTATATTTTTTATGAGCACAAGACAGGTGCTTCAGAATTGATACCAACATTGCTTTTTTAACCATAAAGCAGAAAGTCGTATGTATATTTATAACTGGATTATGTGTACTGTGCTCTTAGCTGTATATGCATTTGCCTGTAGCAATAATTTCCATTTATTATATATAGTTACTTTTGATAATTCCACTTTTTCTTCCACACTTAGAGTGCACCTGCACTAAATGGGATTTCTAATGGATTATTCACCTTTCTTTTAGGTAACAAAGTTAACTTTCAAGAGTAAGGGAACAGACAATAATAGACTTTAAAATTATCAAATCAACGAGATGAATCTTTGGTCTTATAAACTTGGATTCCTGAATCACATAAGGTTGTCAAATCAGTTTAGAATTAACATGAATCAAGAACTCAATGCTGGTTTAAAACAACTGCTAATCTTATTTTTCTTACTAAGAAAGCAGAATAGAGATAAAGAATTTCAGGTTTCCAAAAGTTATCAGGGTTTCAAAGTTACCTTTCATTTTAATTACTATAAACTTTTCACCTGTCCAAACCTGTAGTTGTTGGGGAAATAAAATCCCAAACCCCAAAATATATGATTCCTGGAATCTGAGAAGTACAGGATATGCTCCTTACCAAGGGGACTGAGATTTCAAGCTAAGTGTGCTCAGACGGCATCTCTAACTACCCTGCTGTTGAACACACTGAGACTGGTCACGAAGGTTCTGCTTTGAAGGGAAATTTGCATTCTGGGAAGCCAGTGAAGTCCAGGTTAAAGCATCTATGTTACACCTCAATTCCTGTTTCTAACATTTCTTTCTGTAGTATAGTTCAAACCTTCAGATGTCCCCAGCCACTAAAAAATAATAATTAAGGGGTATTGAGGTCAAATCTGGAGCTAGGAGCCACCACTTTGTGAAAATGGACATCTTGGTGTTATGTTTTATTTCTGATGTCAAAAGTCATGAGCTGTTCAGGATGCTCATCATGATGCTGGACACTTCACTGAGAGCTCAGTATGTGTCTTGATCACAGAGAGGCAATTTGACAAACATCTATAAGCTTGAAAAATGGGAGGGCCGTTTAGTCAAAAAGTAAAAGGCTGGAGATATCTGTTCGGAAAGAATGAAGCAATTATCTCTTTTTCCCCACAATGAACCAGTGTACACCTGCTTCATCTTCACTGATTACACGTTTCTCATGTTCTCCAATTCCCAGCTCCCTGATTCATTCATTATTGTTGTGATGAGCCCTAAAATAAAATCACAAAAGAAATGTAAACAGAATTACAATAGCTGAGTGTAGGTGTGTGTGTGGGAAGATGATATTGACATTTATTCTCACAGATTATTGGGAGGACAGGGAACAATTAAGGCTTTATAGGCCTTTAAATATCCAGATTTCATTCTGGACTCAACTGACCTGCCTCCATGTTTAGTAAAGAGGAAGAGAAAAAGAGAGTGGAAACGTTGGGAAAATTATTTTCCCCGAAGGCACTTCTCTTTGAGAAAACTTCCTATTCACTTCTCAACAGCTGGGTCACAGATACAGATGGCATCCAGCAGCAGTTTGGATAGCCAAAAAGAATGTTGGGTTGGGGACTGTGTCTGGATTTGTGAAAGGCAAAATGTCAGAGTGGGACAGGACAAAATTGGGATCCTTGGGTTCACAGGTGGCACATGTCCCTGGCCTGAGTCTTTAGAATCCTTTAAGATAACAACTGCTGCCACAATGGAGCAAGAAGAGAACAATTTGTTTGCATCAATTCTCTTGTGACCCCATGGACTGATTGACAGCTTTATTTACAAATTGTGCCATTTGGCCTTGGCCTTTTGACAACTCCTTTCACAGAGGGTAGATCATGCCTGAAGGAAAGTCATTGAAATACTTCTTTTGATGGCACAATAATGATTCAGTCTTTTTCTTTTTTTTTTTTTTTTTTTTTTTTTTCTTTTGTTTTGTGCTTGAAGGGTACTGTTGGGCAGATCAATGTGGAGAGTTTAAATGCCATGGACATCATGGGGAGTCATAACAGCACTATCATAAAGCTCAAGTTTTAACATAGATGTAATGAACTGGACTTCTGTAAACTGAAATCTATCTTGGAAACATTTTTTAATGAAGTACCATGGCCTTTTCCTCTTCAGTTGATCTTATCACTATCAAGAGTAACCTGTACTGTCTCAGGGATGGTTGCATGGACACATTGATTTAATTTCAGCTACTTTTAGCCTTCCTAAAATCAGGCACTTAATTTAAGCCAGTCAACTTCTGTAGTCAGAGGGGGATGGATATTTCCCTCCAAAAGATTCCTCCCAACTACCCTTGGACGGGATAAATGCTTGTGTCCATCTCGTTCAGAAGGAGTTAGTGCCCCCTGCCCTATTTCTGACAGCCATCAAGAGCACTTGACAATCACAATCTCCACTATGAAATCTCTTCTATTTACCCTGCCAATGGTAGTCTGGACCTGCCCTGCTCTATGCAGACTGCTTTACCTCTTCGCTGTCCTTCTGGATGGTAGTAAAAATGGACGCATGGACCAGTTTGCACAGTTATTGCTGAAACCTCGGCTTCTAATGAATGACCTCTGTCTCCAGTCTGGCAGTCTCTTAACTTTGCAAGATTTATCTGAAGGGGAAATACAAAGTTGTATGGAAGGCTCAGTTTTAGGAAGTTGTGTTTTTTCTTTCTTTTTTTTTCTTTTTTTTTTTTTTTTAATTTAAAAAACACTTTTATAGCTTACATGATAGTAATCCCATTAATCCCACTCTAGGTCTTGTCTTAGCTCGTTATTTATGCTGATAGATACTAGTAACAGAAGAAAGGAAATGCATGTGAAAACCAGTATGAATCCCTTCACTTAGAATGCACTTGATTTGATTTTTCTGGAAAAAGGGAGAGTACAACATGAAGTGCTTCATATATACTGTGGCAAATAAGTCTTTAAAAACGTGCGGTCACAGCTTTTCCAAAAGCCTCATCTTCATCAAAAGGAGTTGGTGTGCTTTTGAATGATTGACCTGGAGTGCCTGTAGTGTTATCTTTGGATGAAAAACCCTATGTAGTTTAACACAGACCTAGAGATCCTACGTTTAAAGATGAGCACTTCCAAAGAGTTTAGGACTTGGAAATTTGTATGGAGCAGTTGATATTATACAGTGGAGTTTGATGAAGAGTTACCAAAGGCAGTTATCACCTAGCTGGCTGAAGAACTACAGAATAACTCACAAACATAGTACCCTACTGAAACAGCCACTCTGCTGTCGGGTCTGGGTTCATGTTTTTCCTCTCTTCTATACCATGGCTTCTGGGCTACACTCCTTTGCCACCTATCTACCTACTAAAGGGAACAGAAATAACCCTGTACTTTCTCAGGACTGCTCACGTATATACACAGGCCAGAGCAGTCAGTTCTGAAATTCATTTCAACTCTCCCTGGAAAACTAGCAAATATATAAAACTCTGAAATCTCTGTAGCAATATGCGTTATAATGCATAAGAGCTTGCAGTAGACAATAACTTGATCAAGTTTCTTTAGGATTCTAGAAAACTTAACGCATTAATTTATTTAATGAATTTCATTCCCCTTTCTATCTGTAAGCCATCCAAGGAAAAATCTAGACTTTCTCAGTGTTGTACATCTACCAGTTCCTGTAAATTACTTAAAATCTCTAGATTATATGGAAACACAGTCTTTGTGCATTTCCAACACACAATTAGAGCTGGTTTTGATTTTGAGAAAGTTTTGCGTCTGCTGCTCATGGGAGAGGGGAGGGATAAGCTGTCACTTCTAGGTGTTTGTGTGAATACCAAATAGGAAATTTGTCTGCTGTGAATGTTCAGAAGCAAGTACATATAGTTTATCAGTTTCATGAATGGCTTTTCACCAGCTTCTGTAAAGTGATTTATAATGATGACTCTTATTAAATACTAGCTTCATATGCAAGGGCAATTCTTCTTCCAAAGCAGGGTGTAATATGGCTGCTCTCCATACGAGAATCACACTTGATATGTGAATGATGTATTTAACGGTGACACTAATCAAAATCTGAGAAGGTTAGTGCTCCTGATTTTGAGACTTTTCACCTGATAGATTATGTCATCTATATTGAGAAGAGAAAGTTCATGAATAACTGTTGTGAATAGGATACATCTCACATAAGTTTAACCCTGTAAGAATGAGACATCAGTCTGAAGGTTTTGTCTGAGAATAAAGAGAGGTAAATGTAAAGGGTGATCCAATCACTTGTGTGGTATCCCATTTGTCTTAGGCTAAGACAGCCTAAAGACACCACTGTTGTGGTTTAAACTATACAGAATCTAGATGATCAACTGAGACAAGGCATCTGGTTTTCAGCAGCAAAAAATGGGAGGTGAATTAAGCTACAATTATGACTTTGGGTGTGGATAAAATAGTAGAACAAATAATAAGTGGAAGAAATAAAATTAAACTAAACAGATATTTTACCTGTCCTTTTAAGATCTCTATTTAGTGATATCCCCAGTCTGCTTTCTTTTATTCTATAATTATCCTTTTCATTGAGTCAAAATCTATTATCCTGCTGTGCAACATCTCTCGTTCCAAATCAGCACCTGCCAAATAAAAACTATCTTCACTTTCATTGCCTCTAATTTTCATGTCTGAAGATTCTTGAATATACTGTGGAGTTTGTTAAAGCTAGAACTAAGGTTTGGCTACCACTTTTATATCATTCAATTATCCCTTTCTCTTACAAGTGTTTATGAAATATTCCCTGGTCAGAAACCTGACTTCTTTGCTGGGTCACAATCACTGATAGAAAGCAGCTGTCAGCATGATGATCTGAAGTATAAAATTATATGCTAGGGGAGGAGTAGAGCAGTGAATAGTATATTAAATGAATAAGGAAGGGAAAATATCAAAACTCTGGCTGATGATCTCAGTAAATTTAGATTAAGGGGTATTTTCGCTTCTGCTGCCATTTTAAAATTCAACCCTTTTGACTCAATATTTGTTAACTTAAGGTGAGCTTTCTCTACTTGTGCTAAGTGCACATCTCCTTATATGACTATGCTGTTTTAATAGGTCTCCAGCATGAGGAATAATGATCCAAAAAATAAATCCCAAATGAAACAGGATTGCGTGTAAAACGTATCAAATTTCTATCTGGAGAGAAACAGTGGTTTCTTGATGGACAAAGAAGCAGAGGAGAGGGTCATATTTTGTTGGTAGCAAAGTCATCTTGGCTTAGCTTGAGCACATGGTGAAGTAATTCTTTCAGATCTTTATTTATTACTTTATTTTCATTGAAAGGGACTTTTTTTTTTTTTTTTTTTTTTCCAAGTGTTTCACTCTGTGCAGTTCTGTACATTTTTGGGGAGTGGTAGGATGTTTCCTCACGATCTGATCATCTACATTTAGATTTTTTTGGAATGATTATTTGGAGATAGGTATTCCCTGGTAAATGGAACAAGTTGATCTGCCAAATGATATCCTGGTAGTCACAGGCCATGATGCTCTACAAGAACCCCAGTGAATGCAGAAATGTGACCTCTTCAGAAGCTGTGGCTTTAAACTGAATTGCTCTGTGTAAGCTATCTGTTTTGCTCTGCTCTTGACTTTCATAGAATTTTCTTAATTAAAAAAAGAAACAGATCAGCAAAACCTTACCAGTAATTATATCCCTTCTTTCCAAACTACACTATGTGTCGCCCCCTTCTCCAAAACACCACACTTAATTGTCCTTACGGAGATAAATCAAGAAGTGTCCATACCTTCACTGTGAATAGAAAGAGATAACTACTAAGCAAGTCAGACCAGTGTACTATGATGAGCTGAGCTGATGCTAAATATAATTCCTGCAGGGTTTTGATTTCATTTCCAGAGGATTTTATTGACAGAAGTGTATCAGTGCCACACTTCCAGACACAGAGCAATTGATGATAAATAAAAGAATTATTACCAGTCATGAAGTATTTTATGCTAACAGTTTGTTCTTCCAAAAAATACTGCAATGTCAATTAAGGAAAAGTTTGGATAAAAATGCACTTATTTTATACATGTATCTATATAACTACAGGTATCTACATGCATGCGCACCTGTAGAGTCTTCTTTTTTCCTTGGGAGCATGTCTGCATCAGTGAAGCGTTGTCAGAGCTCAATGAGCTTATTTAAGGATTGGAAGAAGTACAGCTGAATCAGTGCAGTGCTATGCTTGTCCTAATTGTACCTGCTGAGAAGAATTACCTCCAGTGTAAGTTAATTAGTCCTATAATAAGTTATTATCCCTGTATGGTGTAGCATTATGGTGTGTGGCCATGACAAGGTCACCCAGGGCTAGCTCATATTCTTCTTACATGAATTGCTGTGAGCCATGGAGATGCATCTCAGGTAATTAGTGACTGCAAAATGATGCCTCTTCAGTGAATGTCAGGGTGAATGGTATCCTGAACTGTCCTGCCACTCTGTTCATGCCTCAGAAAGTAACTATTCTCAGTGGATAAGAATAGTCTGTGCTTTATCATACACTCTGACTTCCAGTTAAAGTGCTTCTTAATGTGACTTGTGGAGTTTATTTTATGCCCATCTATTGAAAACTAGTGAAGCTAGTATAAAATGTATGGAGTACCTCACTAGCATTTTTGTATTAAAATTTTTAGGTTTTGAGGTGTTTCCCCATGAAAAATTCTGTCACATGATGGACATTTGTGGAAGAAACATAGCATCGCACTTACCTGAGATTTCTAATGATAATGAGTTTTGTGGAAAACTAAGACTTATAGAATCACAGAATCACTTATTAAGGAAGAGACTGCTGGAGGTAGTTTGATAAAACCTCTGACATCCCCTGCTTAATATGTGACATTATATTCATATGCTACTTAAGGGCTATAAAAGTGAAAACTCAGTCAAAGGATCTATATTTTTAAAACAGTTCTCAAAGCAAGTAATTTTTTTGCTTTTAGATCTGTAACTCACTAAGGCCAAGGGAGATTTGCTTCTGAAAAAAGAAAAGGCTTAATATCATAAAGCTTTCTTAATAGAATTTTATAACTTCATCTTGCATCCATACTTCTTCATTATCATCTCTTAGAAACCCATATACAAATATCATATATATTTGTTTGCACCAAAATTCTGAGCTGCATTTCTGAAAAAAATCTAAGGAAGGAATTGTTACTTATAGAAGTTCAGTAAGGTAGAGCCAGGACTACAAGATATCATTTATCTCAATTCTGTTAGTTAGGTTATTGATGTTCCTCAACAATCCCAATAGCATCAATAGAAACCAATCAGTCCATTGGAGACTATAACCTAACCAACCTATCTTATACCTGTTTTTTCAGCACTAAAATGGAATAGTGTTAGTGAAATCAATGGAACAACATCACTCTGCATACATATGGAATAACATACTCTGCATCAGCAGAGTACCTGGTACATCAGTTTTGGGACGCTTTGCAACCCTTCACATTTATGATGCTCCCTTTGAACTCAAAGAAGATTTCAGCTTTATAGGGATACGAATCAGATCTTGCACTTCAGATTTATATAACTTGGAAGCGGTTGAAACTTTTGGAGAATGAGAATAACTTTTGGAGAATGTGGCAGACACCACAACAGATCATACCAAGCCCCCAGGTACTGCATGAGATTCACATCAAAGGTAAAACTCCCAGAAACAAAAGTGGGAATAATATTGTTGCAGAAAGGGAAGAAAAGAATTTATACAAAGCCGAGAAAGAAAGGTTTTAATAAAGGGAAAAGGAGGATCAAGGGAGAATGAAAGTTCAGCAAAGTTGAGAATTAGACAGCAGTCTTAATTACTTCTCTGAAATGGTTCCTGTACTGAACTCATGGGAGTCCACATGGCACATATTTATTTATATCCCAGAACATTGCATGCAATTACATGCAACAAAATGATCTGGCAATCTGAGAGGGATAGAGCTAGCTAATATACATCCTTTCATCCTCAAAGCGCTTTAAAATTTCTCTAACATTATATGAGGCAAAGATGCTAGCAGCTAGGGAACTTTTTTTTTTTTTTTTGAGAAGCTGAGTGTCTTGACCAGGGTGAGAGTTTGAATCAGCAGCTACAACCTCCTGAATTCTAGTCTTCTGCCCAGCGATCATCATAGAACCCTAGAATAGATTGGGTTGGAAGGGACCTTTAAAGGTGATGTAAGTCCAATCCCCTGCAATGAGCAGGGACATCTTCAACTGGATCAGGTTTCTCAGAGCCCCATCCAGCCTGACCCGGAATGTTTCGAGGAATGGGGCTTCCACCACCTCTCTGGACAGCCTGTGCCAGTGCCTCACCACCCTCATCATAAAATCATCATTCTTGGAGACACTGGCTGAAACCAACCCAGCCCAGCCCAACCCAAACTGTAGTATGTTCTGGTACTCCACTGATGGTGATATCAAAATGTCTTACTGATACAGAGAATGAAAGATTGGTGAGAAAGAAGCACATCAGGTCCTAAAGACATGGTGTACTCCTAAACTTGACTTGCGCAGCTAAAATACTGGTTACCCAAAGCAAGCCCTGGGATGAGGAGTACTATTTTATGTCAATGTCTCTTTGGCTGTGATTTGGCTACCCCAACACACCAGGCAAAATGACCAATGACTAAAATGCAGTGTGCCCTGATTAACCCGGTGTACTGCTGCAGTGACCACAGTAAGTTGCCAGCGGCTTTCTGCTCGCTTCCCTCTCAAGTCAAACAATGCAATTTCATCATCATTTACAAGCAGAAGGACAGTACTATGCAGTGACTTCCAGTCCTGTTTTCATTGATTCTAGCACTTGTCCCAGTTTTCCATTTTTGATACATTTCATAGATTGAAACAAAAGTTTTCACCTACTCAGCACATTCTCAGAACACACTTTTCTTCTTTTTTTACTTTAGTAAGCACAATGAACTCATCTAATTTCAGTGTATTCTGGGGTCTCTAGGCTCTACCCTTATTGCAGAAATTTAGCATATCATGGAATGCTTGCTGTGTTATTACATACTTGTTTTTCAGCAGCAGAATATCCAAACTTGACTCTGTAGCTTATGTTTTGCCACCCATGATTTCTTTTTTCCTGCAAAAGCCTGGGGGGAAAAATAAAAAAAAAAAGGTGGACAAGGAAAACCAGACATTGATGAAGAAAAATGAGTATGAGTTATCCTAATGCCATTCCTGAATTCTCAAATTTAAAGTGGAAATAAGATAATGTATGAGATGTGGAGCTGTACAGTTCACTAATGTTTTTGTAATGATCTAAGGTTTTGGAGTTGCAGAAATATTAATGCTTACCTCCCAATCAGTTTCCATTACACATACACTACCTTCTGCCATAAAGAAAAACAATATTGATGATTATTTCCCATTATGATGTCATCCTATTCTGAATGGAAATATGATATATAAGATTTGTAACATTATTTAAGACCATTATTTAAATGTCAAAATCCATGAAATTTCCATGTTCATTAATTTGTATATGTCCTTTTTTATTTCTTTATTTTTCTTCTCTTTGATTCAACTTGTCAGTGTTATAGAAAACTTAGGGAATTCCTCTTTGTTAATAAATGAGGCTGTGGGAAAAATATTTATTGTCTCTCATTTCAAACAGTCCTCTTTAGTCATAAATGAGTATAAAGGAAGCATGGCAAGCAATTTGCTGTATGGTAGATGATATTAATAACCTGCCAAACTCATAACTCCTTGTGTGATCTGTGGCTATTATTTTTTTAAGTGACAGATTGCAACAGAGAATATTTGGTGTCAATTATGTCCTGTTCTCTACTCCTTGTTAATTAGAAATGAGGAAAATAACATTATTTGGTGTCAAAGACAGGCATCACCAGAATTACCAGTGTACCTCTCACAGGGACAGTAGTGAAAGCTTAGGGAAAGAACACAAGAAACCAGGAAATCACAGTGTCCTCCTATTAGCTGGAGGATCCCTTTTTGCTGTAGATGTTCAATCTGTTGATTACAAACACTCCATTCATCATATTTAACTCTGTCATCACTCTGTGAATTCCCTCTGAAACAAGCGTGACAGTCTTTCTGTAATCATTCAAGAATCCTAACATATGAAGGCCTTCAAATCCTTGTCATCAAGATTGATCCATGGCTGGCAATGTTGATGGAAACACTTTAACACCAAGTGTGTTTGCCAGACTAATGATGAGTCCTGAGAGGCCTGAAGGCTTCGCAGGCCAGGCTGAAAGGCTGAGTGACAAGGGCTGGAGCTGTTGCAACAGCACTCACGGCTGCAGCTTGGTGTTTGGGCTCTCATGCGAAGCCCATGAGAGCTGGGTGCCTTGGGGGAGCAGGCCATGCTGCCCATGCATAGGCCAGTGGGGTTTGCTGGGCTCACGGTGGGTGTCAGGACTGCATCTCTCTGCCCACTTTGGAGAGTGTCTGGGTTTGAAGAAGACACTTATCTTCCTCATCCCACTTCATTGCAAGATGGAGAGACATCAAACTTCTCTATCATGGTTATTGTAATGTTGCATATATAGGGCTTGGATTCTACTTCCAGTTGGGCATAATGGTTTTCCACATTTCCCACACCTGCCTTCAAGCACTGGGGGCCCGTGCAACAACCAGGGGGTTTCAGACCTTAAAATGGTGAAAAAAATGCCAGAGCCTTAAGTATTCCCAGTGATTTCCTATTCTCCTGGGTGATTTTTTTTTTTATCAAGTTTAAGTTGTCAAAACAAAGCTGCCTGCCACCACTCAAAAAGAATTTTTGAAATCTTATGGATTTCAGACTAGTTCCTTAAAATACCTTCCTCCTGATAGCCTCTTTTATGTCTTGAACTATCTTCTGCTTCATAGCTTTAACAAGAG
Organism: Podiceps cristatus; assembly: GCA_000699545.1. Taxonomy (NCBI): domain Eukaryota; kingdom Metazoa; phylum Chordata; class Aves; order Podicipediformes; family Podicipedidae; genus Podiceps; species Podiceps cristatus. Next base: position 38,629 of record KL259100.1, read on the forward strand.
CTTTTAAACTGGCGATGGATAAACAGAAATACAATATAGCATAGGATGTCATGAGAACCGAAACTCTTCATATTGGCAGCAATAGAAAGGGATTGCTTAAGGAAAGTCTCACTGTGCCACATATAGGAGTAATAAATATATGGTAGTCAAGCTCTGTAGCTTGTTTGGATAGTTGTGTTAGGTTCCCTTTTTTTTTTTTTTCCCATTTGTGTCCCACAGCTTAACTATTCTAATCAGACCCATTGCAATGTTCAATGTGATATGTTTATCATTGTGAGTGTGGTGGGACTGTTAATGAAAGTGGCAGAGACAATTCGAGATTTTGTTGGAGTGGATGTGATTCTATTACTGTCACTGCAGTAACAATCCAGCTATTTGTTGCATAACTGCTTAAATCTCTCACAGTATTCCACTTCTAAACCTCAGAGTACAAAAAAGCCTCAAATCAAGGTACTGTTAGGCAAAAATAATTTCTATAAAAAGTAGAAATGATTCTATTTTTTAACATGTGTTAGAACAAAATAAAAGAAAAAAACAGTTGGGATTTTGGTACAACATGAATCTGGGCTTTGCATTTTAATGTAAATTGCTGATAATAAAAGATAAATCATCTGTTACTGATTTGTATATGTCAAAATCACTTGGTAATTTCTTTTTCATCAATCTCCAATGTAGCATTAGTGAATGTGAATGCACTACATGTGTTGCAATGCATTGAAACAACCAGAAAATTCAAAAGTGTATTTCTACTGCTGTCTTCACCATTTTTGATCCACTTTTATTTCTGCTATACAAGAACCGACAACTAATTTGAAGGGGGCTAATTGGGCTTTTTGGAGAACAAGCTGATGTACACTTAGAGTCTCAGCAGCCTGGGATTGTTTCATTTTTCTAAGGGAATAAGGCTCCTGTTCCCCTTTGATGTGTGTTACTAAAATCAACCAACAAGAATAAATAATTAGTACCAACATTTGATAGAGATTCCATGATTATGGTAACTCCTGACCTAAATTCAGAATAAGCGATTCATTTAGCACGCCAACATCAATAATTCAATAAATTTATAATGCTTCACCAATAAACTACAAAACTGTCAAGTTATTGGGTTAATAGAATTTAATAAACCCTTACAAAACACAGAAAAGGGAATATACAGAAGGGGCAGTCCATTTGGTTGTGAGTGTTAACTGAAAAGCTCCAGTGACGATAGTTTGCAGACTGTCACCTTACACCGCTACCTCACCACCTTGTCACACTGTCCACTGCAGAAATGACCTGCTGTGACATGATGCCATTGTGGTCACATTCAGCTGTGCTGGTCCCACATTCACCTCTTAGCTGTGTGCAAGATTTGACATTACTCTTTATAATGGCAAGACCCTGAGCTCTCTAGAGTGGTAAGTTGAAGTTGAAAGCCTACAGTCCCATACCACAGGAAAAAGAAGACATTAAACTGGTGAAAAACGGAACAACGCAGCCAAGCTATCACTGCATTTTACACCAGAATTCATCCGGTGTATTTTTGACTGATATCACCCTAGGTGACTAACTTAATGTTGGTAATTGAGATAGCTACCACAAAAAAAAAAGGTACATAAATGAGACTAGGAGAGAGGCTGTATCCGTACAGAGCATGTAATCTATAGCATGAAAAGTTCGGAGCTCTGCTATAGGATGTTGGATATTTTGATTTTAAGACATATTCACTGAAAAGTTATTTCTTCTCTTTGAAGAGCAGACTTATGGAAAAAAAAGCCTAAGGAGTATACAGATATGCAGCAAATAAAAGCACATCCTTAATCATTCTGAATGCACCTATAGGGCTTAGCCCAAGAGACATCTGCATAAAACTGCCCAGATTCTTTCAGCTGAGAGATAGACACAAAGCAGGGGATACATCTATGAAGTATATTAAGCTACACTGTTATATATGGAAGGGTCTTACAGTTCAGCTAATGTTACACTTGAGGCTGTTCTGCAAAATATGCCAGCACAATTAATGTCAACACCAGATAACCAGTCACTGTAAATACCCTTGGAGGGATTTCTTATATCTTTTAGTAGAAATCCCATATAAGAAGTAAAGTTTCCAAATGTATCCCTGAAAATCAGAGGTCAATTCAATAACCTACAAATCAGCTGGCAAATTCCATCTCCTCATAAAGGCAAGTGCTGTCTCCTTTGACAAGAACAGGCTAGAGGGATATGAATAAATGGATGTCTTTTTTTTCTAGAACAGACTCTATATTAAGCACTCAGACCATCCTCTATGCTTGTGTTGTGTTTAGCCATTGCTAGGCAGGGCCATACTATAAACAACAAGGCAACTCCATTTTACACGGCAGAATTTCATCTGTCCCCTCCAAGTTTCATGCATTCGTTGTAAACCTACTATGCTAACTCCATTGCTTTGCTAGTACTTCACCCTGTGCAGGACTGCATCTATGATGCTTTACATAGATTTATTCTCATTATTAATGAATTAACTACTCTACAGTAGTATTTAGAAGGCTAGGTGAAGGCAGAGATTGATATAGTATGTGTTATGACAGAAAAGCACCAGAATGCATGTTTACTGTTTTGAAAGGTGATTGATAAGGAGAGCAGCAGAAGTGGAGACTTACCTTAAACAGCAAGTGAAAAGCAAACCAAGGACAGGGTTTAGCTCACTGCAGCTCTCCTCCTTGAGCATTGCTGTCCGGCATAAAACCGAATAGTATGACTTGCTGTAGATATAGAACTATTTTATCTTTTTAGGATCACATTGTGAAAATCTCATTTTCTGGAAAGAAATCTGTATGGGAGGCCTACTGGAGGCTTCTCAGCCTTTTATAAATGCTATTGCATCTAAATAATTTGTCAATTATAGCCAGATTTGAGTCTATGTCTTTTTTTTTTTTTTTTTTTTTTTTTTTTTTTTTTTTTAGACACTGATATACAAAGCGTTCTTTTTTTTTTTTTTTTTTTTTTTTTTTTTTTTCCTAGACACTGATACCAAAAGGCTTCTTCTGTTATCATAGTATCCCTTTCAGCCACATAAAAGCGGAGCAGAAAAGTAATTTCTTTTTGGCTCATCAGGTTGCATTGAATTTTACAGCAGACCGGTTCCCTACTTGCCCCAGAGTGCGTTGCATTTCTCAGCAGCATTTTTTCCTGCAGCTCTGTTAAAGAACTGCTTGTCCTCAAGCTGGTGTGCCATTATTAGAACTTGCTATTGATGTTGTTTGTATTAAGACAACTTTTACATTTTCATTTACTTTACAATCCCACTTAAATAAGTTAGTAAGAACTATTCTAGAAACTCACACTTGCCCCAGCCCCACACTAGATGCTTAAAAGAGATTATGTGCTGTGGGAAGGCAAACAAAGGAACCTGGTCTAAACCCATTAAAGTTATCAAAAATTCTTTTCCCTGTCTAATTCTGTTCAGTATTGAAGATTGTTTCAAGTAGCCGTGGTCTAACCAACTTTTGCTGGATATGGAATAACTGCAAGATGATGGTGCATCTCCAAATCCAATGAAGTGTCCAGAAACACAGAGTATCCATTGCACTTTCTTTTTCTTCCATTGTTTGTTTGGCAGCCCCATTTCAGTGCAAGATAAAGGCAATTCCAGTTTCTAACAACAGCTGCAACCTGATTAAATTTTAAGAAAGTCAAAGAGATATAAAATGATGGTAAAAATTATCTTTGTTCTTTGTTCTTGGTTCATGAAAAAGACAGTTGAGAATTCAGTAAATTTTGGACTGCCATTAACTGCTAAATTATAGCAGAAAAATGATCTTTTTTTTCCAAATAGATCAGCATGTAAAAAAAAAAATAATCATAGACCATATAAGATGAAGTTTCTTTTAGATCTTTCCTTCCATAATATGTCCAGTTTAGAAACCTAGAGAATGGCCTTACATGGGACTAAGAGGTAAAATATATCTAAGTCATGCAGTAAGCTATGATGAAGATGTGCATCTTTTAATTGTCTTATGAAGCATTTTCATTTTTCATGGTTTTAAAAATCATTTAGGAACTGTCTTTGTGTATAATTGATAATTAAGTGCTTCTTTAATGCTTAAGTCTCTAAAGCAATGTGTCTTCTGACCTCTGACAGAAGATTTAATCTCTGAAAGAATATCTTAAAATGTGTGCTACCTACTTTACAAGAGTCAGTTTGAAGAGTAATTTTCTAAAAAGCAACTTTAATTTAACAGCAACAGTGAGAGGTTAGGAAATTATCTGCTGTAATGAAATAAGAGAGAGATGTGCTACTGGCTCTTCTTAAACTTCTTATCTTTTGAGATGGTGTGCATCTCATCTAAATTAGCTTTGACAGAATCAGCAACATCCCCATTTTCAGGGAGGAATCACTTCAGCTCCCATATAGCAGGAGGTTGAGAGGAGCAGAGCTGGCAAGGGCCTGACAGGTCCACTTTCAAATTTGTTTTTTTTTCTGCCATGGAACAGAAACAAACTTTCTTTGTTTGTTTTGTTGTTTTATGAAATTGTGTCAAAAGATCCAAGTCTGAATCAAATGGATGCTTCAGCCAGCATACGCCTCCCACTCAGCTGAGGTATACATCGCGCTCACCTAGAGTGTGACGCCTTCCTACGCAAAGCTGCCGTCTGCGGATGCGGCCCAGCAGAAGTCAATACTGTGGAGAGGTGCAGGGATTACTGGGATTGGCTTTAAGATCAATGGTTTTAATATCTTGTAACTGTGTATAGTATATTACAGTATAGTGTTATTTTATGGAAAAAATGATCAACTGAAGAATTGATTAAAGCTGGTTAATGGTAGAAGGCCCTGCTTGGCTAAGTGGATGATCAGAGATGGCAATACCACCATGGTAGGTCACATTGGACTGGAAATATGATTTTCAGTTTATCGTTTCTTTATCCAGCTTCACAACCTTCAGAAACTAACAAGAGAAAACAGAAAAAACTTTTTCAAATTTAAGAAAATACCAAAATTGCCCCCCCTCCCCCAACTGAATAACAGTGATGTGAAATGTATTATCCTGTTCCTGCGACTTTGCATTCTTTTACTCCTCCTGTTTCTTCTGCACCCATTTTTATCATTTATATAAAACATGACTGCATCTTATTTACAAAGTACCATCGAACTATAAGTAAGTCAATGGTTTAGCACTCAATAGAAAACATACTGAAAAGAAATTAAAATGTGGTAAATAAAAGACTTCACTTTCTGCTATGGAAGTGAGTATTAAGACTAAACACCTGTTTACCAGTTGATTCCACAACGTTATTATCTTGGCACTAGATTAAATGTATGAAACGACATTTGTTTATTTAGGGTTTATGCAGCAAATATTTTACTTTATTATTTTTTTGCTTTATGAGCCACATCATGTTTATACTCATAAGAGAGTGTGTGTTCTAGGTGGTGTCTTTACAGTCCATGCACTACACATGATCAGTGAATGATGGAGCATTTTATCTGGCCCTTCATGAGGCAATGATAAGGGTAATTGGCACTCCAGACTTCTAGGCAGTTAAGAAGCGAGTGGGTGATGGAAAACAGCTATTTGCTAAATCACAGCTTGCCATCCAAATCCCAAAAGGACTTCTGTAAATTTTAACTGACAAATATTTCCAATTAACATATTTTTATCTTTAAAAACAAATTATCTTATTTTCTCTGATTTTCTTTTTGCTTATTCTGTCATACATATAATTTGTTGGTACGGTCCTCCCAGCTGTAAATCAAAATAGCTCACTCTGCTTCAAAAAATATTCACAGTGGTCCTGCTACAAGATCTTTGTTTTCATTTACCTTTGTCATTTCTAAAATTCAAAAAAGGCAGCCAGGGAGTGTAGCTGAGACTCCAATCCATTCTGTCATGGATACTGGGCAATATAGGATTGATGCTGTGAAAGGAAACTGCCTGTCATGTCTTCCATAACACCTCCAATGGAATTGTTCATTTTCTTTTTCACTTCGTCAAGAAAAATACCACTGCTGATCAGTATAGTAGGTATCACAACTCTGATATTTCTGTGAATCTTACATTCACTCTAATTCCTATTATATGCTGCTTTGACATTAAGTCACAGTGAGATGGAAGTAGATTTTTACCTGACAATCTTAAAAATCATGTTAATTTGGATCATGGTTGCTGACCAATTCTGATTCCTTTCTTTGATTTTACATAGTTACCCCTCCAGAGGAAAAAAAAAAAAAAAAAAAAAAAAAGAATTAAACCAATTTGAATAATTTAAAGTGTAATTTCAACAGCAGTCTGTAGCACTATTGAGCATGGCAAGCACTGAAGGAAAATGCTTCAGAGTTTTTCTGATTTTTTTTTCTGAGTCTTTATATTAAAGAATTGACATCAGATGCAGAACAAGACTAAGGTGAAATAAGGAAAAATATGTTTTTTAAGCTGTTGTATGGACTCTGCCTTCTTGTTCCTTTCATCCCTGAAACAGATGGGGAAGAGTAAAGAATAAAGCTGTTCTGAAGGAGCATATGAATCAGTTAGATATGCATACATATTTATTTTAAGCATACAGATACTTTCATAGTCTTCAGCCAAAACCACAGATAATTAGGGCTGGCATAAAAGGAGGTTAAAAACCCCTTAAACATAATTTTGAATTTTATTTTTTTCTTTTTTGTATTGCAAGGCTTTTTTGCTTCATACTTTAACTGACATTTTTATGGAAATTACAGAAATCATTATTTTTGTTTTCAAAGCAGATATATTTTTTTACAATTGGTTCAAATACTGTTTCTGAAATAGGGCAACATTTCAATAGAACCTACAAATTTATCATACAAATGTATTTATTGATATAAAATTGTGATGATTAATGGGAAAAAAGAAATGCAAAATGAACCACGTTCCCCACATTCTCCTGATATTTTTCTAAGTAGAATGTTTAAATTCAATATTCTGAAATTACTTTGCATTCTAAAAATATACCTTTTTTTTTTTTTTTTTAATCACATATTTGGTGCTAGACATGTATGTTAATTATTCTCTTTCCTGGAACAGATTTAGGATTCTCTTACCTGGAACTGGTTTAGGATTATGGTAACACCATAGTTATTGTTACATCTATAGTTATGGTTATCTGTGGACTATCTGCTTCAGTTCATTTGGGTTTTTCTCACTGTGCTTTTACCAGGATCAAACTCCTTCATTGAAAAAAATGCACCAGACAAAATTTTTTTAATATCTTGTTTACTAGTAAACACCCCTCAGACTGTCCAGTACTACACAAATCCCCAAATTCCTCCTTGGCATCTGAAAACTGTACTCAGCTTTGATTAAAGCAAGACTTGCTTTTATTAACTGCATTGTTCTGCCCCAGTGAACATTTTTAGTGACCATGGGAGGGAACCAGATTTCGGGGAAGTCACTTGGGCTCTGAGATTTGGCCTTGGTGCAAGCAGGAGGGTTAGAAGGGAAAAGCACCAAACTCTAGAAGGTTGAAAAGGTTAAAACCTGGTAAGACAGGTGGAAAGGGCTTGTGTTTGGGCACATACGCACGCATGGATGGTTGCTGAAACCGGGCAATGCGGAGAGGAAGAGTGGGACATTGCAAGTGAGAGCATATACACTTCAGACCAGCCATTGGCTTATTATTTTTACCTAGATGTTCACTGTCTGCATTTTTGAGCCAGAGTTAACGGTAGGACTAGAGTCTCTGTCCTCAGGCAGTAGGCGTGGGGCCTGCTGGGACCCAGGAGACCTGGGTGTAGTGAGGACCAGCCTGCCGGAACGAGAGCCTCCACCAGGAACGAACATTATTCATATCTAGCTCAGACAGTGATTTTTCCAGTCCTCAGTTAGTCTTTCCTATAATCACCAATTAATGCCTGTCACAGCACACTTCACAGGCGGTTGATGAGGACTGAGGTTCTGGCAGGTTAGCGATTGGACTCAGGCTCTGCAGCTAATAACTGTGATATTCAGAGCAGAACTCATGTCTCACGCTTGGAGCAGGTGCTTTTCTCTGTGTAACCTGGTCACCCCGGAACCTTGGGAAGGGAGTTCTCTCAGTGCAACCCTTTAAATAAGCCATAAAACCTCTAGAAAGACTCTTGTACACAGAACAATGCTGTTCATCACAGAACATGTTAACTGGCTTATTTCAATTTTTGCAGTATTCCCAAAATAACAATTTTGTGGGTTGTTTTTTTTTTTGGTTTTTTTTTTTTTCCCTCTCTAGGTGATTCTAACAGTATAGTCTCAACCTTTGTATAAACTCTGTTTTTTATAGGCTACAATTTCCACATTTTTATTCATGAGTGAATTTCAGTGCACGAGCAACTTTATTGACATTTGTGGAATGGCATTAACCATATGTTTCATTAGATTATTGATTCAGAGCTCTCACTTCATCACCACTGAAGAAAATAATATCTACACAGAGTCAGTGCTGACAAGATCTGTTTGATGAGAGTTCTCCTTCAAGGCAGAGGTTGGACCAGAGGTTCTCTCAAGGTCCTTTCCAGCCAGCATTCTGTGGTTCTGTGAAAACAACTTTCAGCACAGAAGGTTTGATGTAGTTTACGATTCATACAGCTGAACCTGGGAACCAAGATCATTCATGATACATGACAGGATGAGATGCCACAAATAGTAGGTTAATAAATATTATTTAAATATACTTAACATGTATCCATTGCTACATACATTAGTGATTGATCCAAATTTTGGATGATGCTGGGAGATGCTAGGGTATGGCTATGTGACAGAATGCAATGATGTTAGTAGGGCTTACATTACACGTCATGTCTGGAGCCTCAATAACTCTCTCAGCACATGACCGGCAATTTGTTACAAAAAATGTCCTTTCTTAAACTAGCAGAACCAGTAAGTGGATGAACATCTGGTGAACATCTGGATGGCTTGAATGAGGCTGGTAAAGGAGATCCTGAGTTGGTATAAAGCAGGGCTCAAAAGTGTTCCTTCTATCTGCAGCTTCAAAACACTGGCAGCGTGAAGCTGCTATAAAAATAGATTAACTATAAATGGAGAATGAAAGATACAACTCAAAATATTATAGCTGCCCACATACTGACAAGGTTATTTGTGTGATACTACAAATGTTAAGACACCAGCTGTAACATTATGCCCAATTTTAAGCACAGCACTTTGGTAAAGATATGGACTATCTGAAGAGTGTCCAGATTGCAATGAGAATGATGTAAGACACTGGAAGCATGACCTGTAAGAAGAACCTGAGAACATGGCTTATAAATACACTATGAAGTTATTGGGATTGCTTGATTTAAAAGAAAGAAAAAGAGACAGAGAGAGAGACAGAGAGAATGGATAAGGAACATGATAGTTATCTTCAAATATATAAAAAGTTGTTGCAAAAAAAGAAGTGAATAATCTTTCCTGCATGTCCACTGTGGATAGTACAAGAAGTGATGGCCTTTTTAATAGTGGCAAGGGAAATTTAACTTAGACATTAAAAAAAAAACCCAAAACAACTCTTTCTAACAGGCAGGATAATTAGGTACTGGAACAGATTGTCTGGGGAGGCTACAGAAACTCTATCATCATTAAAGCCTTTAAAGAGCAAGCTGGACAAACACTCATTTGGAATAGCAAAGATCTAGTTGATCTATGGAGGGCAAAATATGAACAATATGATTGACTGAAGGCCTTTATAGATCTGTTTTCTACTATTCAGTGATAATTGCTTAGCAGTATGGGGGATAATATATACTTGTCAAACACAAATCAGATAGACCTGACAGCAGCAAAAAATATCACATATCGTATTTGGATGGAAAAATATGAAAATAAATCAAATAGTGTGGAAGACCAGTCACATATGGACAACAATTTTTCCAAATTTAATTTTCCTACTCTTTGATGGCAGATACATTGAAAGATTACATTTGAAAAATAAATGGACAATTGCAAGGTTAGGAAAATGCTTGTCAGTCCCTTTGGAAATTTTAAGGATAATTTTATTTGGGAACAGTAAGAGGGATCAAGTAGATTAGAGGATCTGTTATGTTTAGGATTGTAGAGGCAGAAAATGAAATTCTGTTCCTTCCTTTAATGCTCCATTTGCATTATTCCAGATTTCCAGAGCTATAACTGAGATCACACTTCATTTCCTAATTCTTTACACCATATCCAAGTTCAATTAAATCTTTTTTAAGAGGTTCCTGAGTACATCAACCCAGGAAATAGCCGTCTAACTCAGTGACTTACATGGAAGAGGTGATAGACAAAGATGTACAATTATTTCTTTGGTCTCGCCTGGGTAGCTATCTCATGTCTCTTCAAGTACAAGCCTGCTGTAATCATTAGGGCATGGTTAATGGAAACAGCTCATTATTGCCTTGGAGATACTGTCCTCTAATGATGCCCTTTGGATTGAAATGTATGCAAATGAAGATTATTTAATTTAGAACTTTTACTACGTGGACCTTGTAAATATGAAAATTTAATTACTAATTGCAATATTTATCATGAGGAGCTCTCGCTCTCCTCTTTACCAAGCAAATGAGAAAATATTCCTTTTGAAGTAGATGCTTATTTAACAGATGCCTCTGTCCAGCATTTTCATAAACCTGTGCAGATATGTTCTAGGCCAAATATGCACAGATTTATCCACTTATCCTGGCAAGCATTATATTAACATCCTTCACACTTTGATAAGGGTCCAGCATTTCTCGGCTTCTGTAAGAGAATTTGCACATCAATCCAGAAGGAAGTAAATTGCTGGGAGAAAAAGTATGGTGTAACAAAAGTGCTGTCTGACAGCGTGAGAACAATGAAGTGCTTTCATAAGTAAATGGTGCATATCTCATGATATGTTCTCAGGAGGGGATCATCTGAGGCAGACCCATACACAGAAATGTTTCAGACAGGCATATTATCCTGTCCATATGGAGTAGAATTTGAGCTGTTGGAGTAATTGATCGTTTAGTACTTCTGCAGTTCTGATAAATAAATGCAGAAATCCAGAAACTGATTTGGGTGGATCAAACTGGTTTGTGTGTAAGGGAACCTTGGATGAACAGAAATGTTAAAAAAATCCCAAAGAATAAACTATGTTTTGATTTTTAGACACAAGTCTTTGTAGAATAGAAAAGTCTCTTGACATATGAAGCCACTTTAATACTGAAAAACCTCCAAGTTTGATTCCTAGAATAATCAAACTTGGAATCTTGATGTTTCAGAACTTCTTTTGTTTTTCTTTTTACATTGAAAAATCAATACAAATTAATAAGAAATTTTAGTATCAACAATCTTTCATCTGCCTTGTCAGTGTGGTCACCTCTTTCACTCCTGACTCTAAACATAGAATATAAATACAGGAAAGGACGGGAAGGGTTTATATTATCACAGCAACATTTGTTTGAACATATAATGTATTTTATTAGATCAATTGATGTAATTGGGGAAAAAAAGCAGATAAGGTTTTGCATATATAAGCCTTTCTTCAAATCTGAAACAGAGTTGGTCAATGTAAAAATAAAGTACTCTTACTGAGATTATTACGTGCTAATAATAAATGTTCCTCTGCCTTCAAAATTTGCCTTGCTTGCATCCTTAGATTATCACAATTACACTGTGACTTCTACTACAGACGTTATATTTTCAGCTGGAAAACACAGGAGTTCTTGGGATCCTCTGTTTCAGAAGGATCCTGAAGTTCCTGGAAAGACTTTTGTTGACTTTATTGCCATTTGAATTGGACTCCTATTAAAAATCAGGGAGTTTCATTCAATATCTCCCATACCTGACCTCTAGACAGAAAACAGCCAAACAGCCAAAACCTGTTCCACCTTCAGACACTTTCCCAAGGCATTGCTGATGGTCACACTTCAGCATTGCTAAACTGGGTTGTCCTTTGAGTGGTTGCTAAGGAAAATGTGCAAAATCCCATTTGTAGTGGGAGCAATACCCAAGACAAGTGTTGTGCCTGTATGAGGCATGTCCACTGCCAGTGTGGTTCTCCTCAGGAGAGTATGTTCTTCATTCCTTCTGTGCCCTTTTTTAAGATATAGGAGGAATCTGTCCATGGAAATCTGTGCCTACTCTTGACCCTGAGCCTGCTAACAAGACTGTTTCCTTGTGGAGTGACTTCATATCACTGCTTTCCCATGCAAATTGGAATAATAACCGTGGTGTCTGTTAACACTTCAGAAGTCTATGGGGTCAAAGACTCTCTTAATGAACTTTTTGGCTGGATGCTGTCTGTGAAGGAGTTTTTTTCAGTGCTTGTTCTGTCCTCGGACAGAAGCTAGCACAGTTGTGCGTGACTGAGCTTCTAGGAACTCCAAAACTTGCCAGAGACAAAAACTTACCCCCTCTCCATCCCTCCCTTGGTCACTTTTGTATGGGTGCCTTTCCCCATGAGCAAAGAGTATCTGCAGTCAGGATATTACTGAGTTTGAGTATAATTGTTTATTTGCTAGTACTCACAGGAGGTGGGTAGGACTCGTGCTATAAGTACTGTTGAGCCACCTGAGCTGTCTCTTCTGGCCGGGCAATCATGAGAATGGTGAGGAAAGGCAGATCTCCATCACTCCTAGGAGTGGGCTGTTTGTCAGTCAAACAACATATTCCCATTCTCGCCTTTCTCCTTTTTTTTTTTTTTTTTTTTTTTTTTTCCTTTGGGTGTTTCAGCTTTTCTTGTCAGTATTTTTCCTCTTGAATCCTTGAGGTCCTAATTATCAACATCTCAACCATTACAATTTTTTCTGTGTTTTTGCTTTTCTTATCTTGCATGACTTCAGCTTATGGACTTTCTCATACCTTGGCAACAATTTTCTCAGTGAAACGTAGCCACGGTCACACAGCTGTGCTGAAATGAACTAGACCTTGAGTTACAGAAAGCTGGTCCCCAGGGCTGAACGTTGCAAGACGACAGTGCATCCACCTTGCACATGAGCAGAGGGATATATTCCATGGCTGCGTGCATTGCTCTGAACTCAAAAGATAAGAATGTTTTTGTTTATCTCTTCAGATGCTCTTTGCTTAGATGTTGAAGCAGCCAGGGAAAAAAACACCTTTTCATAAAAGATCCA
>KL259100.1:53094-82924 GCA_000699545.1 Podiceps cristatus
TCTGTGTTTGTGGAGAAATAATTTGTAACACAGCTCACACATGAGCAATTTGTTTCTACATGACTAAGGAGACTGGGAAATAACGTGAATGATGTACCTCACTTAGGACAAGCACATTTTCTCTTTGTTGGCCTTTTAGCTCTGCTGGGTTTTTTTGTTTTGTTTTGGGGTTTTTGTGTGTTTTTTATTTATTTTTATTTTTATTTTATTTCTTTGTTATACTTTTGGCCTTTACATTTTAGAGATGTAGGCTGGTATACATGTATGACTGATGAGCAAGACTCTTAACGCAATAATAGTTCACAAAGCAACAGACATGAGAATACATTTGGCAAAGACCAAGCCATCTCCCAGATGTGAATGTCTTTAAAATGAAACTTTACACAGGGATGAATGAAAACATTAAATTAAAATTGACACTGAAATTAGGAGACCTGCATAAAGAGTCTTGTTCAGGAAACAATAAAGAAATAAAATGATTCAGTTCCCAAGAATGTTCTGAGGAAGCGAGTGACAACCAATAAAAGACCAAATACTTGAATATCAGCTTGCCTGCTTTCCTTTGAAAAAGTGATGCTCTTTGTGATCCATTCATTTCACAGAATGGTACTTGGTAATTTGTTCAGAGAGCATTTCTAAAGGAGTGTATCCAACATTTCCAATTACATCTTGAAGACTTGGTAGAAAGAGAGAAGAGATGAGAAAGATCTTAAACATGGTGAAATGGATAAATACTTCAGGCTGCTTTTTTTTTTTTTTTTTTTTTTTTTTTTTTTTCTCCTCTCATTTGACTTCTGAATAATCTGATTTGCTGGAGGTATTAAGAACTCTTATTTAGTAGGTATGATCATCAGATAACAGGTTCTGAGAAAAAACAAACCAAAATGACAAAACAAACAGGAATGAGAATCCACTGTTTGGTACCCAGTATCTAAATGAGCTCTCAGATGCAGGTATATCTCAGCTGAACAGAACAGTTTTAAGCAAGTGATAAGAGTGGGCAGGAAAGACATTCACTGCTATCATAATCAAGTACTTCATAAAGTAATTAATTAGATAAAAACATAATACGCCATAGACAAATACTGATTTTAAGTAAGCATTCACATGCTGTTCTCTCAGACACAATGCTGAGGATTTTATCCTGTTATGCTGTCATTCAAGTCCCTTGTAATCTATGTAATTGATTCTTGGATTTCACTAGCCAATGCAATACACTGTGAAAGGGCAAATGTATTTGTGGGTTATCTAATCTAGGAGAAGAGGAGGGAATACATGAGGGGAGTCTTCAAAAATGTAAGAAACAGCTGTCAGAGAGGAAGGAATAATTTATTCTCTATGGCTCCTGTAGAAAAAGACACACTGAGTTTAAATTTCAGCAAGGGAGATTTGGTTTAGATATCTGGAAAACAACTTTGTAAGAGAAAGGAGACTGACTTACGGGAGTAGTTTAGTCTATGATACCCTGGAGTCTCCATCTGTGTAACCAGTTGTTGCCAGGAATGATTTAAGATTAGACAATCGGGCCATGAGACAAGAGGAAGGACTAGACAGCTCTCAAAGGACTCTACCAATGTCATTTTCTCCTCTAAATTTTCTCTGGTGCAACATTTTACTCTTCCCCTGTAGTCTCTGTCTCCTCATTCCAGCAGGACATTTACTGAAATTATAGAAAATGTGCAACAAAAGCAGAAGAAAGTGTCTTCTCCCCTCAGTTCACCTCTGGGTGAGTAACACCTTCTAGCATCCCATGTACAGATTCGAGGTGAGCCTCAGACCCCATATGTGATACGCAGTTATAGCCAACACATGGGGACTGTGATGGAGAGTATCTCAGCCTCGGCTATCCATGAGAACTGAACCTCACACTTGCCTTTCAGTGGCGTGTTGCTCAAATGATAAGCTTTACAAAGTTCTAAAAAAATCTTATAAATAAGAAGAGCACTAAAAGCTCCTTTTTGAAGCATGCATTAAACAAAGCTCTCAGCAAGAAGGTGTATCTGAATGGGTACTGTGAAACCTGCAATCTGAAGAAGCCTCAATAACAAATCAAAACCTTCTTGGCATGGTTTTCTGCACTGGCATGTGTTTATTCTCTCTGGGAGGTCTCCTCTTCAGCACTCCGTGTCTAGAATGTGAAAGTGGAAAGAATTTTCTTTTCTGAAGTGAAGGAAGTTTAGCTGGAAAGTTTTCTCTGGAATACTTTTTTAAAGGCTTTAAAGGTTTGTTTGTTTGTTTGTTTGTTCCCTTTTTCTTCCCCCCTTGGAAGCATCTGTTTTCTTGAAAGCTTCAGTATTAAAGAGCTGTGACAGTACTTTATGGAAGTTTCCGTATCCTGCATTTTCCTTTCATCATTGTTGCCAGGGCTTCCCACCTGGATAATTTCTTCTGTGTTTGTTATGCCAGGATTTCCATAGTACACATGGTAAGCAAGCAGCAGAGAGGATGGTGGTGAATCATGGGAAATATAAACCCACAGAGAAGACTGGGAGGATGATATCGCAAAACAACAAAAAATTGCTGCACATTGAACACTACAGGGTGAAGAAGATATCACTGGGGCTGTGAATCTGGAAGTGTTGGATCTATATCAGTGCAACACTCAGCCTGAAGAAATTAAGTTCTAATACATATTACTAGTGCATTAAGACCAAGATAGCTCATTCTCAAGGAATTTTTCTGTGCAGTTTAAACAGTAAATTGGGTTGGTGTTTGCTATGGTGTGCTGTCTACAAGGTAGACCTTGCTTATATTTTCTCAAGGTCATGGCAGATAATGGACAAAAACCTAAAGTTTTGAAATAACATTTTGTAATTTAAC
Organism: Podiceps cristatus; assembly: GCA_000699545.1. Taxonomy (NCBI): domain Eukaryota; kingdom Metazoa; phylum Chordata; class Aves; order Podicipediformes; family Podicipedidae; genus Podiceps; species Podiceps cristatus. Next base: position 55,915 of record KL259100.1, read on the forward strand.
TTTGTAAGTTAAGATTTTTTTTTTTTTTTTCCAAATAGAGAATGCTGCCAAAAATGACTCCTAAAATGTTTTCTCATGAGCACATGTACAGGTTTGCCAAACTCTCTTATTGACTGCCATCAAGTCCTGACAAGAGCAATAGAGAAGCCATTGCTGTAATACCATGCCAGCATTGGCTGTGCTCTGAGCTATTTACACAGACGGTGTAATAATTTTGTAATCGGAAAGCATTTGCACTTGGCCATGTATTTCCTGCAGGCAGCTGCTCAGTCCCTGACAATGGAGTCAGACATGCAGATTCCAGGCAACTGTAAGAAAGTCACTAGTTATCCAGAGCTATTTCCAAAAATAACAAAAATGAACACATGTACAATAGTTCTCACCAGGGACTCTCTGTCAGTTTGGGTTTTGCATGCTCCTGAAATGTGAATATTAAATAGCAATAAACATGCCCCTGTCGAAAGCTTGTGCCTTCTATACAAATATTGCTGTATAAACCTCAGGTCAGCAATTTCCTTTTTATTCTCTCTTCGATTAAAAATGCTATAAAATCACCAGGCTGGGCAGTCTCCTGTGCATAGGCTATGCTGGTTACTGACTTTGTGGAACAGTGTGGTTTTTCAGGGACTAATAAGGCTGAACCTCCCCGTGTATCACTTATGTACATCTACGCTCTTGGCAACAGTCTTTTGTTCTGCCACATTTCATTTACTCCAGTGTTGGTCCAGATGACACTAATGATGTTGAAAGTCAAGAGGATGCTGTTAATAAATGCAGTCCAGAGGCCTTGTATGTATGTGACCTTTATCTTTCAAATGACCTGTGTAAATTCAGTCCAGTCAATACACCTAGATAGATTGCTATGTTTCCAGGGCTAGGAAATTAGTTTAGAAAATTCCAGTAGAGGAGGAATTGATGGGATTGCCTGTCTGAAACTGGCCATTGCTGCAATCTGTCTGCAGGGCCTCACAGATGTGATACCTGGATCCATCACACCTAAACATGAATGGATGAGGATGTAGCTGTCTGCTCAAGGTCATTAAAACTCAGGTGTGTATCATTCCCTGGGTGTCCTGGGCTTTCTCTTACTACAGTTACCCAGAGTTTCATTAACACAGAATGTACACAAATATAAATTTAGAAAGATCTCTGTGCTATTGGTGTTGCAGAAGGATGACACGCATGATATCTGAAGGCATCTAAAACCATACTATGAGATCACAAGACTTTCAGCTGAATCCCATTTAAAACAGCTTCTGACACCTCAAGTCAGCACAGAGAAAAATATTTGCTCTTGAAAAGGCTTGGAAAGGACGATATCCATTCACCCTGCTGAAACATGCAAAAGAGAAAGCCAGAAAACCCATCCACTTCATGCTCTTACTTGCCCAAAAAACAACAGTGCATTTCACAGCTGTTGTTCAAAACTGTTCTTTGAAGATGACTTCTGTTTTCCTAAAGTTTGATCTGGACTCTAGCAAATAAATTAGAGACAGAAGTGATTTTGTTAAAAAATACATATCTTTTCAGTGTTTCCATTTCAGAAGCAATATTGATTAGATTCCTTGAATAAGAAAATGAGAACAAAAGAATGACTGTTCCTAGATCAAGATTACTGATAGCCTAATACAATGCCCCCAAAATGGTCAGTTTTGGATGCCTAGGGGAAAACTAGTATAGGCTGAGCAGCGTAGTATCATTCTTTCCCTGGTTATGTAGCCTGTGTGTTTTATCCTGCTCTCCATCATCCAACACACAGAGATTTAGAGATTTTCTGGGACAACTATTGCATTCAAAGCTTGATAGCTGCTTGACTTTATAGTGGATAACTTGTTTAAGATAGTAACTAAATAACAGGAAAAAGTAAATCCATGAATACATGTTTGAATTTGGAATATGACGAGATAGGTTGATGGTGTCATTTTTCATCTTGTTCGTGTTTAAATGGTGACATGTTTACTTTCTGGGAACACTTAGGCAGCAGAATATAGCTGGAGAAAAATACTCATGAACAGCAAATACTAAGTTCAAATGCTTGAATATTCCCTGGAGACAAGTTCTAGGTTGTCTATTCCATTTTGTCATTTGCAGTTCCTTCTCTAGCTGTACATTGTATAAATCAGCCAAAAAGGGAAGGAGTCAGCAGTAAGAAAATTGAAATAGGCCTATACCAAAGTTCACACTGCTTCATACTTCGTCCTTCACTAAATGATCAAATTACAAGAATAGTGTCTGGAGTGAAAATACACAGAAGACAAGAAACTAGTTTACAAAAACAGTTTATAAACAAGAAAATAAAGAGGTATTTTTACTTGGATGATCATTTGGCTGTGATCAAAATGTTAGCTTCCATTTTATTATTTTCTTGGAGAGAGGGCAAAATTAAATATTACTACTACTTGGACTTTAAGAGTTAGCTTGTCAAAATCACCCTGACTAGTGTCAAACTTCCACATCCTTTCCAAAGGGCATTTAGCTCTGACAGGTTAAGCAGATACATTCTTACCTGAGCAGTGAGTCTGCACAAGCTAACTTGGCTGTTTCAATTCATGTGTACCCACCATGAATGTATTTTTAGAAATATATCCTTCGTGTTCTGTTTTACAAAGGTGTTTTTTAGATTTCTTGAGACAGAAGACTGGTAGAAATGATAACTCTATCACTGACCACAAAACGCATCACACAACCGGGTGAATATAACTCAATAAGGAGCTTACAGCTAGGAAATTGATGGAAATGATTGATCTATAGACAGAGATCAATACAGAAACAGTTAAGAAGTCTGATTTAACTTTTCAAGCTTCAATCTCATCCTAAACCTGAGATGTGGTCATGACAGCAAAAATAATTAAAGTCAATTACAGAGAAAATATCCATTAAAGACATCAGGAGAAATACTGTTTTATTTATTTGAACAAATAGAACTTTATAAACAAACAGTTTTTCAATTCCAGAAATGTTATAAATTTTATCATCTTAAATCCATCCAAGCTACTGCATTGTGCCACTGGAATGAAATATTAACAATAGAATCGACATTCTAGTTAGTCTCCATTCAACCCCAAACCTTAATAGAAATAACCTGTCGGATTTGACTGAGTGTGATATCACTAGAGAAGCCTTGAATTTAAACTGGCTGGATAAGGAAAATTGCATGGTTTGTGAAGGCAGTTTTGAATAAAATGGAAATTTTGCTTCTATCCCGTTTAGCTGTCAAAAGGCCACTTCTAATACTTTCATAAAGCTATTTGCCTAGAGAGCAAAGATAAAGACCTGAAAAAAAATAACAACATAATCCCAAAGCAAATAACCAAAAGATAAATACAACAAGAAAAATTATCCCGATTTTCTAATTTCCTTTGTTTTGAGTTTAATTTGTATGTGTGTTATTTCTTGATGGAGCTTCAAAATGTTAAAAAACAAACAAACAATCAAACTGATGAAGATTTATCCCAATTGATTATTAGATTTCAGCAAGGTTATTAAACACATTCATTTTAGTTAAGATTTTAAACTGGGAAACAGCAGAGAAACACAAAAGCCAGAGTGACATGTAAATTATTGGTAAGATAAGCAAATTAAAAAAAACTACTTTTGGAGTTGCAGGGAAACTTACACCAGAATAGAAAAAAAAAATATATATATATAATCAGAAGCTCTAGGCAAAGCTGAAATGGGGTTTGGAATTTTTACAAGATGAGAGAAAAGTTAATGTCTCGTTCTTAGTAAAAATGCTGCTTCTTGCATTGATGCGTGCAGAACATAATGATCATATACACTGCCCTGCTCTGCACTGCCTGATCACTCACAATCAATTTGTTGATCCTGAAAATAAACGCCATGTTTGTGATAGATTTGAAAAGGTGATCAGTAGTTACATCATTAGAGAATAATTTCACATTAAAGACATAAGTAGCATTAGTTTAGTGACTAGAAGAACTGGGGAAACTTTCTTCTTTCTTCTTTTTTTTTTTTTTTTTTTTTTTTCCCCCCCCTCTGCAGTTCTACATCAGATGCAATCCATTCTCTGTCTGCACTTCATCTAGTTGAACTATGGAAAGAATGAGCATCCAATAGCTGCTTCTGAAGATTTTAAACCCAGAGTACACTATACTCCTCAGCTGACCTCACATGTAATACAGGATGGTGTGATCACACAGAGGTTTTTGAATAAGAAGAAGCTATTTTTCCTCATTATAATACCACCTTTTTGCCCGTCAGGATCCTATACTATGCACTACAGAGATTTTACCACAAACACAGACAGAAATGTCTGCAAAAGATAGCAATACTCATTCTTGTGAGAACTAAAAATGCTTCTCATTCAAAAAATGAGAACTTTCTGAATGTCAGATATTCACTTAGCTCGTTGCCCCATTGAGCATGCTTCCCCGAAGAGGCTTCTGGTTTCTTACACGTTGCTAGAGATGGGGCATCAGAGGAGAAGGCAGTGCTGTTGCCTTTCTGTCCCTACCATATTAGCTCAAGATCACAGAATGCTTGGGTAAAAACATTCAGTACACTCCCACAGATCATTCCTCAGAACTTGGCTTGTGCCTCTTTTCCAAGCAGTTGCTCTACCACATGGCTGGGCAACAATCAAGAATGGCAGATGTGTTGGTCTGCTACAGGCTTCTCACCGGAACCCAGTATATGCATATTTTTAGACTTTTGGAATATTCCTATTGAGCTCTGGGTTTCAATGAGAGAGTTGTTTAGTATAAGAAAGAAAAATAGCTGCATGACAGCATCTTCAGAAAGATGAGAGCCACAAGATATGTAATAGACTGGGGTAGTAATACTCCATGATGGGAACTTCCTGCACCTGTTGTGGGCGAAGTGCTGGGGTGGTTGGGTATGGAAACGGACCACGGGACCATTCAGTGCCTTTGGAGTTAGTCCCTGATGTCTACCTTTGTCTAGCAGAGGGGGATTTTGATTATTTAGCCACTGCTACTGATGAAACCAGTCATGAGAGCTATATTTGGACTGTATGGGAGCTACAAGCAATGGGATAACTACCCAGTATGCCATGGGCTTTAAGGGCTTTGGAGGAAGCCTCATGTTTTGGAGGCATCGCTTCTGATTAATGCCTTCCCTTCATAGGCAGTGACATTCAGTCAGATGGTATGTGCATGGTGTCTGGTGTAAATTCTCAAGAGGGAGTCTCAGGATGTGGGTTCACCCTTGGAGTTAGCTCCTGCCATGTTTCAGCTTCCCTTTCTTGCAGTGCTGGGCGAAGAATGAATTGCCTACTGAATGAATTGTCTGTTATTCTGGCCTGGGTACACTGCTTACAGGTTCTTGAAAATGGCAGGTTTACAGTAGGTTTGCTATTATTATGGGGTGGCAACATGTCTTCTTCTATAGTCAATATGACACTTCATATTAAAAAGAAAAGCAGTGACGGTGATGGGATTTCATCTGCCAGCCTGGTATGGATATGGCTTGTGTACAAATTGTGTAAAAAATACACTAAACTGAAAGAGAATATTTCACTGAGCGAGGGAGCCTGATTTACTTGCATGGGTTATTGCCTCTTTCATCAGGTAAAGACAAGAATGTCCAAGTGAATTAATTCATTACTTCTGTTTCACTACAATGGGCACACTAGCAACTCAGAAATGAAGAACTGTTATCATCAGAAAATAGAGAAGAAACAGCAGGAAATAGTGGGACACATTATTATAAGCAACATTAAAGAATAAGAAAAAATAGTTTAACCCTTTTCCAGCAAAAATCTCAGTTGTGTGCATCACTGTAAGTGTGTGAATAGTCCTGTTGACATCACTGAAGTCAGTCCTGCCCTGTGTTTCACTGTTTTGCTGAATGGCATCCCAAAAGGGCAACATGCAACAAAGCGAGGCTCACAATATTTTGGAGGGAAGATAACAGTGCCTCTAAACCTTACAATAATTAGCATTAACAATAGATTTCTCTTTCCATAGGAAAGATAGTTCCTAATCCAGCAAGTGATTAAAAACATCATTATTTTGCTGTCACCTTTCTACTGAGTCCTTTTCCTTCTGGTTGACAACTGAGATGATAACAGACAAGGACACTATCCACCAGATACAGTTTTCCTTTCCTTAGAAAGGATCCTTTAGAATGATCTGTGCCAACTTCCATTTCTGACAGGCAGGTTGGGTTAAAGCAGCCTTTGCTTCTCAAATTCAGCTACAGAATAGGCATGCGTCTGTTTCCTTGACCTGCATTATTTTCCAGAACACTTGTGAGACTTAGGAGAAAACGAAAACTCAGCTCACCTCCCAGACTATAAAAGACACACAAGCAGAATTCATGCAGGAGAAAAACCACTGAGAAGCAGCAGGCTGAGAAGAAAACAAACAAATAAAAACCTTAAGTCAAAGAAGCAGCAGCCTCAGCAGGACACTAAGGGGAGAGGTTTTGCTTGCTTGCTTGAAGTAGTCAAGTCTTAGAGCAGATCTCGCTGTCCCAATTACATTGCAGACAGCTGGTTACTTCACTGAAAAGAGAGGAGGCAGTTGCTGTGAAAGAAGGAGAGAAGCAGAATTTGAAGCATGAAAGTGGCCATGTGCTCGTTCAGGGGTCACTTGCGTGGTGGGCAGCAGACACAGGAAAATATCCACAGGGGATTTACTGTCTTTTGACAAGGGCAATTCGACTAATGCTTCTGAAAACTTAATGGATATGGGAGAAAATATCATTGTAAGGCATTGTTAAGGATGTCACAGTCTTATAGGATCTTAATTACACTCTGTCAAGACACACACTTTGTTAGAGCTGGTCGAGGTCAGCACAATCCTCCTCTGTGCTGGGAAGGATTGCCTGGACTCCACGATGTAGAAGAATGCTTGCTAGAGCCAAGGGACCACAGGCATAACTAAAGCTATCCTTTTGCTTCGGTGTGTACCCTGCTGGGCCCTGGCCTCTGCTGTTTTGAGTCCTAGGATGAGTTAATTTCTCACAAGGAGCTGCTAGCAGCAAATGTCTAGTATAAATTCACCCAGAGTTTCACAATGTTCCTTACATCTTAATCCATCTCAGATTTAAGGACCAGAGTGATCTTTGATTTAATTCTTCTGCATGGGATTTTGATTCATTGCCCAAATTCATTCTGACTGAGTGCCTGTAGTGGAAGACTATAACCCATGCCATCTGCAAAGTCAGTGAGAAGAAACCAAAGCCATTTTTCCATTTAAAATCTGTATTTCTTTCTAGAGACTACTGTCTTTTCCTAGTAGGTTATAGACCTACACAGGTTTTGTTTTCATTCAGTACCTGCTCTACTGTGCATATTATTTATTTATTTACTGACTGAGCAAATGGCAGGTTTTTGCACTAGTGATTGTGTACTAGATATGCTATGAAAAAGAGTCTCATGGCATAAGGTTTACCAATTTTCATAGAGGCCTAAGGAAGTCAGTCTTCTAACTCTAAAAGTTCATATATTGAGCTTGGGGTTAAATATAGTGGATGACCTCCTAAAGATCTACATGGGGGCATCTCAAATGTGGAAGGTAATGGTGAAAGTTAAAATTATTAGCTTAGATTCTTAAGTTTCAAAAGTGTAAGCGGACTGTACATCTTAATTAGCCACAGACCACTTCAAGAATGGGTTCCTAATTTTCGTGAAGTTTTTGTTCAGAAGATGTGAAGTAGGTGTTTAAACCTGTCTTGCCCTCTTGCTCATCAGACTGCCTGAATAGCTAGACTATCATGCATGCTGTGGGCAAGCTCTCCTCATCTCTTCTCTTGCATATGTTTCACTTTACCTCAGTAATTAAACATTCATTGGACAAGAAAGAGGTTAGGGAAGTCAAGCATGAGAGAGGAAAGCCAGGTTAGTGCTCCAGCGGTTATTTAATTAGTTAAACAAAGTTGGACAGTTTCAGAGGACACAGCTGAGGAGATCTAATAAGCTTGTTGACTCAGACACTGCTGGAAAGACAGAAAACTTGTGTTGGAGTCTGTGGTCATTTTAAGCAGCCTGAGGACAGAGAGTGCGTCCTTTGCAAATGAATATCTGAAACATCGTTTTTTATGGAGACATATCTTGTGAGAAGAAGTTTTCACTGGATTACTGAAATCAGATCTACTTTGAGAGTTTGTTGGGAAGTGAAAGATATGTCAAATGCAGTTGCCAGTAACTGCATTCTGCATTCTCCTGGTAGGCTAAGATGAGATCCTCATGTGGATGAAAATGGAGCCTACCAGCAGCATTTCACTTCAAATGCTAATTTGTAAAACATATTGAAATTCCACACAGGGGTTGTTTGGCAAGTGTTGATAAAATGCCTTGAGAAGACTGTATAGGAGTAATCTGATGAGGATTGTATTAGAAAGGGAAGAAAAGGACATCTTGTTGCTCTTTATAGCACATAATACTGGGTTTTTATGGATTTAAAACCGCCTAATGGCTTTTTCCTCTAAGGGATTCATCACCTGTTCAATCATTTACACTCTGGTTAACAGTGCTGCAGTATCATCTAAATGCTATAAAAATTGCTGTAGTTTAGTAAAGTCTCTCACATTTTGATTTATCCTTGCAAGTGTCTTCTCACAGATATTTTTCCAGCCTACCAAGAAGGCATGCAGAGAGATTCCCAGAGTTGTTTCCAAGCACTAAATCACTAGTACCGGATATTCTGAAGGAACAGCCAAAAATCTGTCATGTTTAGACTGTGGGATCTGTGTGTTCATGAAAGTGAATGACATACAGAATTGAGAAATGAGATTTTCTGCTGATGCAAACATGAGGCATGAGACCATAAGAGGAAATAGAACTGTCGTTACTGTAGGGGTAGTAACCTCATGAAAGCTCAGTCATATTTTATTCACTGCAAGAGACAAAGTAGTTTAAAGTAGGAGGTGACCCAGTGCTGCAGAAATGTCTTAGACTCCCATCAGCCAGAACATTGTGTTTCTTTATCAATCAGCAGTTTTATTATGAGAATTTTTCTGATTTCTCTGCTTTTAAATATCTGCCAGACTCAGAAGGATGCTGGAAAGTGAATGACCAAAGTGACGAGAGAATAAAGAAGTGAAGAGGGGGTGAACAATAGTAATGGTTTTGTGAGCTTTCCCCTTCTAGATCATTGATTCTGTAGTAACTTGGAAGAGACAAAAATTTGTTACTGAACATTTAGTTGCTTTGGAGAGATACCATAAGTATTATCAGTCTATTTCATGTCTATTAGAAAAGAGATGCCCCTTTGTCAAAACCAACATTGCAGCTTGCACCGTTTGCAGAAACCGTGATGCATCAGAATCAGATTCCCAGTCTTGGAGAAGCAGCTTTTAGGAGACTGGGAAAGAAGCATTTTAAAAGCCCTGGGGCGTCTATTCTGTTAAAATGGGCAGTCGAATTCTCTGCTTTATCTATGAACTGTTGTTAAAAAAAAATAAAATCAAATTAATCTTTAAAAAATGGTATAAACCAGATCAGGGCTATATACATTAAAATTATCCTGAAGATCTGAGGAGCTGTTTGAATTCAGCTGTTTTCTTCACACATTTCCATTTCTTAATGTGCTTGTTTAAGGATAATATTTTTTTTTATTTTATTTTTATTTTTATTTTTTTAATGAGACCACTGGGGACTACATTCTGTGACAAGGTAAATTCCTCATATATAATGCAGAGGGTGAGTCCTTAAGGTAAGGACCAAACCATGTAGAGATGAATATGAGCACTTACACTGTGTGGCTGAAATGGGATAATGTCAGTGATACTTCTACCTGCCTTCTCAGAGCATTAGACAAGTAGGAAAGCACTTTTTGACTAAAGTAACCCTAGACAAGGAATTTTCATTCCAGAAGGCTTGCATCTTCAATTCCATCACTGTGCATTAATGCATAAATACGTACAGCCTGTGAGGTCGGTGTTGGCTATGTCTGATCCCATTGCATCGCTCTGTTTGACAGCACAAACCTGTGCCCGCTTCCCTCAGCTGCATCCAGCCGCTGTGAGCTGCTGACAGCTCCTCGGGCACTGCGGGGGCTCGGCGCGGCGGCTGGGGAGACAGCCGAGACAGTGAGAGCCCGAGCGAATCACTGGAACGAGGCAATGGCCAGGCATTGGGAAAACAGTATCACAAACCGCCGAGCTTTTCACATTTCAAGAAAGGCTGTTTTAATGGTCATCTCCCCACCGCTGCTGCTTCTGTCTGCTGATTCATTCAGGCCTCTCTACTCTTGACTTGGAAATCCATCTACTTTTTAAGTTCATTGTTTTTCTCTACTTCACCGGTCACTCAGATGACTTATCTCCTATGTTTGTTGTACGTTGTGAAATGGCCATTTGTTTTCTTTTTCCCCATGTTTCACATTTTTCAAGTTCAGGTATATATTTTGTTCTCAGTCTTAAAATAATGCATGTCCTTATTGATTCATCATTATCAAGATCATTATTATTGCTGTTATTATTGTGTGGGTCAGCTAATTTTGTTCAATTTTGATAGGAAATAAGAACAAGACTTGTGCTTTTTCAGTCTCCTTTGTTTTGTTTGAAGGAAAAATCAATATCTGGTATTCATCATTTCTCTGTGTAGCAGACACAACTGTTAGGTATTTTATTTTTCTTCACTATTTTTTTCCCCCCAGATTAAAACTTAGCAAAGTCAGCATCTATGAACTGTATTTCAGTCTTTGAAGGGCCTTCAGGACCAGGCACCCTAAGGAAAAAGAAGAAATCCTGCAGTTTAGGCCTGTTATAAAATTCCTTCATCTTCACGCAATGCTCCCTTCCTGACTCCAGAGAAAGGCAGCTGTTTGTTATTGCTCTTGGCTAATGGGAATACAGCTAAATTTTAGAAGGACCTCAAGACCCACATTTATCCCTCATAGTTTGAGAAAGCTGACAGCGACAACTGCATCAGAGTTGAAGTTCAAATGGACTCCTTTTACAGTGCTCAGAAGGAGAGGGATCAGCAGGGGGGATCCTGGCCAGTATCAGGTTGAGCACCTCCTCAGCTTGCAGCCCTCCCCAGACCCAGGCACACGCTGATAAAATCCAAAGGTACTGCATGGTTAGCTTGGGATGGGGTGTTTAAGAGAAACCGTAGAACATTATAAAGTTAAGGAGCTCTGTTACACTCTGGATGAGTCATGTTTAGGTATGGTCTTAATTTGATTTTGAGTTGATTCTGGAGATATTTTCAAATCCCAGCAAGAGTCTTAAATACAGATTTTACAGAGTCTCTCCCGTGCCAAACCTGTGCCACCACTTACAAAAGGGGGCCAAATTTTTAGCCAGATGCTCGACAGAGCTTCACTCCAGACTTGGTTGAAGGTCTTCCAAACCTGGGAATACCCAAGTCTAGTACCCCACACCTGAAAATCCTCTGGTTGGTTAGTCTGCTGCAAGCCTTGCAGGTGGAGGGAAGCCAGAATTTTCTGTTAGCTCGGGGCATGAAAAAGCCAGCAAAAGTTATTGTTCTAAACCTTGGCTTAATTTTGATTTTACTTTTGGTTTTCTATTGTTAAAGAAAGGACATTTTCCAGCCAGCACCATGAGTACCTGGTGAGGTTTCTCTCCTAGTACTTTTTTTTTCTTTTTTTCCCCCCCAGGTACTCAGTCTTCACCTGCATTATGAAAAACTCAAGAGTTTCATTAAAAAAAAAAAAAAAAAAAAAAAAAAAAAAAAAAAAAAAAAAAGTGAGAGAGTGAGAAGGCTGAACCTGCTACTGGGAAGACCCCAGGGATTTAGCTTCAGGCATGATGAGAAATAGGTGCTAGGAAATGTACCCAATTAACTGGTCTGTAAGAAATGCTGTCCTCTTATCTTTTAAGGGAGAAGCAATTGCATCTGTGGCAAGAGATCTATTTCCTCTTAATGCAGGTGTGGCTTTTAAATTCTCCTCCCATGATTTGTATCCCTTCACCTAGGCTTCTGGATGACATTACTGGAGAGGCCCTTATGTATCCTGTGAGTTAAAACAAAGTTTCTTTGTTCTTCTAAATGCAGTTTACAGAAAAAGATAAATAGATTATTAGCCTGGCTGTTTTAGTTTTATGCTTGCCTAGCTGGTCTAAGGAGGAAATAAAGTGTATTAGTGTGAAATAACAATGGGAAAGTGTTTTGTTCCGTGCAAGGTAATGGTATAGAGGTTTGGAAAAGTTAAGGCTGAAGGATAGGGTAGAAAAATAAGGAGGTTATATAGTGGAGGAGAAGGTGGGAAATGGGCATTTGGAGGTGGTAGCTGATGTAAAAATGGCTTGTTACATGGTAAAATTTCACACTTTCAAAAGTCTTTAAATCCTTCTCTGAAATGTTATTAAGAAGTCTTGATGCTTAAGGGAAAGGAGAAGGAATAGATCCTAGAGCTACTAAAAATCACTTTTTAGGAACTATAAGAGTGCTAAATAAATTGTATCTTTTCAAAGAGAATAATTCTGGAACATCATCCTGAGAGCAAAGAGATTTTAAAATAAAACCTACACTCATAGTCTTCTAACTATTATCCTGTAAATGTAAAGATGAGTCTCAACCGAGCTCCTATTGCATCTTTAACTCCCCAAAGCTTTTGTGCCTTGTTAATTACCTTGGCATCTCTGTATGCATTTGGAATACAGCACTTAATGAGCAGATCATATGAGCAGCTGCCTTTTATTTAAGGCATGTGGTTGCAGATCAGGTCTTAATTATGTTCCTGTATGAAAGAACAAACTACAAACAAGGTTATGCTTAACTATCTTCCATGGGGGAAGAAAAAGGGAGGGGGAGGAATTCTGCAACTTTTTTTTTTAAGTGGAATTTCAGGTGATGCTGCTAACTCTTTTTGTTACTGTTTTCAGACTATATTGCATGTTTTCCTAAGGCCCAAGCTCCTGGAGTCAGGTGAGAATATACACTTTTTCATTTCTAAGTATAGAATGTAGAACTTGTTAGGCTTGAATTGGCAGGTGCAGTTCCTGTTTGCTGTGAAAGATCTTTGTCTTCTTTTTATTACATATCCTAAGTGAAAGTTCAATCTTAATTGGTTTACAGGAGTTTGATAAAATATATGAGTGCTTCAGATATAAGAGCACATTTTGGATCATAGAATCATAGAATTGTCAAGGTTGGAAAAGCCCCTTAAGGTCATCAAGTCCAACCGTTAACCCATCACTGCCGGGTCCATCTATACCATGCCCTCAAGCACTGCATCTATCCGTTCTTTAAATACCTTTAGGGATGGAGATTCAACCCCTTCCCTGGGCAGCCTGTTCCAATGCCTGACCACCCTTTCGGTGAAGAAGTTTTTCCTAATATCTAACCTAAACCTCCCCTGGCGCAGCTTGAGGCCATTTCCTCTCGTTCTATCACTCGTTACTAGAGAGAAGAGACCGACCCCCACCTCGCTACAACCTCCTTTCAGGTAGTTGTAGAGAGCAATAAGGTCTCCCCTCAGCCTCCTCTTCTCCAGACTAAACAACCCCAGCTCCCTCAGCTGCTCCTCATAAGGCTTGTGCTCTAGACCCTTCACCAGCTTCGTTGCCCTCCTCTGGACACGCTCCAGCACCTCGATGTCCTTCTTGTAGTGAGGGGCCCAGAATGGTTATAATCAGGCTCAGGGTGGTTATAATCAGGCTTTTTATCAGCAATAGTTTAGACTATACTAGTTACCGAAATACATACCAATTGTTCAGCACCCCCAGTAAGCAGTGATATAGTAAAAAGTGTGACTGTTCTAATGGTAATTTGTTTTGTTTTGGTTTTTTTTTAATAAATGAAGATGTGTGGTTTTTTCAGTAACTTTTTGAAGCTGATATTTATAAATAAAAATTGTGAGAGGACAGGATCAACAATGGAGAGAAAAATGGGTGAGTGAAAATCAGTTAGCAGGTGATTATTGCCCACCCCCAGGAAACCTGTGATCTATATGAAAGTCTTTGACTTTGAAATACAGAATAACAATTAAATTTAAATAAAACAAAGCAAAGTAAAAATGGTTGAAATACTTCCCCTCCCAAGCCCTAATGTTTTCAGGCATTTTGTAGCTGCCATTCAAGTCAAGTGACAAAGTGGGTTTAACAGAGGATATAACTCTCAGGGCTCTGTCACCACAGATAGACTTTCTTGTCCTATTTTAGTTTTGTGCTGTTTGTTGCAATGTTATGTTTTTGGGACAAAAGTTCACTATGGTAGCGATGGGCACCCACATGCAGAGAATATACCGAGGCTGGAATGTGAAGGTGCAGTGGGTCCAGTGGCAACTTCTCTAGATAGTTTAGAAACACATTTCTTCCTCCCAGTCACAAATGCACCACCTTTCCTTCAGAAATGCAGAAATTCTCTGCATTTCTAGGAAGCAGATCACAGCTGTTCTCTTTAAACTGGGAGGCCTTTGCCAAAATTCAGCAGTTGAGGATCTGACTGCTTTTCTATCAGCATCTTTGTCCAGAGAATGTACCTTTATGCTCTTTGTGTGAGGTAGGAGGCATTGCTGGAACCAGCTCTCAGTGGTGCAATGTCAAATTCTCAAAATGTCAGATTTATTTGTGCATGTGATGGTGTAATTTGGCTTCCTGCTGTGCAAATGAGAGGATTAATTTCCATAATATAGAAATTAACAGTGCAGTTGATATTTCTCCATCTCTCAGCACAAATTAGCAGCTGTGGATGACAGCAGCCAGTTTAGCCTCCTTTTTGTCCTCCCTCCAAATAGCCATTGATGAAGACACTTGCCCCAATTAAATAACGCTGGATTCCAAACTGGTGCTATCTCCTCCTGCTCCATTTCCCTTCTTGTTTGTCTGGCTTTGAGGCTTTAAGTATTTCCTACAAGTCATGGCTCTGACTACCCTTCTCACAGCAAAATGTGGGGAGAGGGCAGGGTTGCTCCACCCCAGGCTGTGAACCAAAAGAGCTGAAGCAGAGGTGCACGGTCCCCTCTGCAAATTCTGCTGTGGAGATGGTATTTCCTCTCTGAGGAACGAAGCAAACAATTGGGGTCAGTCACATTTTTAGCCACCTGAGAAAAATACTGCAAGCCTCTCTGTTAGAGCCCTTGCAGTTCTTCTGGTGGGTTTATAAGTGATTCAACAATACGAAGGACTTAGTGGAAGACATAACAAACACATGGATCTTGCCTCACAGCCTATGGGGGCTTGTCTTGTTATCATGCACCGGGTCTTAAAATCATAACTGGAAACTCTTGAGCCAGTCCGCTGACAGGTCTTTTCGAAAAGCCTGGAATCTTGGCTGTAAGCTGTTAGACATGAAGAGCTTTGTAGCTAGGCTTGGGCAAAGAATATATATCTGAGTTTGGAACTTCATACACAGCAGGAGGGCTGTGGAAAGAAGGGAGACTTGCACTCTCTTACTTTTATTTTCCACCAGATCCACTGCAGAATTTCACTCAACAGAGAAACTCTGAAGGTTTCTACTGAAGTTAATTTTAGTGATTGGTGTACATGTGTTTACTCACATAAAGCAAACTATAGAATCAGGGCTATGTTTTTTAAACTGGCAAAGGTACATAAATGGATCACAGGAGCTTGTATGTGACGGTAATTCCTCAAGGACCTGGATAATCAATAATATGTTTTTAGAACATGAAGAGTGTGTTTGGGCATTAATCTCAACATGCTGGTATTAATTTGGGTTTTACCAATGAACTTTTCCCAGAATTTTCATAAATTGTAAGAAAAGTCTGAATTTCATTTTTTCTCTCTTAATTGTTCCACAAAATATCATAGACTCTGCTTCATGTTTGTCTATAAATAATCAAACCCAAAAGAGGGGTGAGAATTAAATGCTAATATAAGTTACCTATCCTGATAGTGGAGCCACTTAGAATTCAATCCTATTTCATTAAATAATAAATGAATGCACCAGATCAAGAAAATGCCCTTGTGATTCTGATTTCTTCCTTGGCTAAGCGTATCTATGATAATGGATAAATAAAAAGGACAGTGCAATTTCAAGCTTCACTATCATATAGAATAACACAATGGGCAAGCTCTTATGTTGATGTGTCAGACTGTTTTTTCTTTTCCAAGTAAGAGTTAAGTGAGGCGTTATAAACTTGGTAGCAGAAGGAAGACATTGACTCGCAGGACAACAAAGATCCCAGCACCTTCTGAATTCATAACTCAGTGGAGGTGGAAATGGACTAGGAGAGCATCTGCAAAAGGATGAGGGTCCAAGCTGTGACTCCCAGTTCCACCTGTCCTCTGTAATGTTAAAAATCTGCACAAGTGCAGCTGTAGGCGGTCGTTCCATAAGCTTCTCTCCTGTAATTAAGGAAACAAGTTTTTCTTTTTCAAAATCCGAGATGTGTTCTCATAGTATGCATAGCTTACTAGATAAACTCACTGCTTTAGTGACACTACTTATGCCAAGTAAGAAAAATAACAGGTTTTTGTTTTCAAATAGGATTGAAAAAAAATCTATATGGTGTAATAACTACCCTGTAGTGGATGATATGTTTCTAGAGTTTCTGTACTTTTGTTAATATTTACCAGTAGGAGTTGAGATATTAAGCTATCCTTTAACAGTATTTTCAAAGGCTTCTTCCAACTTTACTGTAAAGACTCCAGTGCCGGTCACTATGAAAAACTACAGGACTAAGTTGACCATGTACCACACTTAGGTGGGAGATGGCAGTTCCTCTGAAATCGCGGCTATTTGCAGAGCTGTTAGTGACTCATAGCTAACAATACCAGGTTCAATACAGTTTCTAGTGCTGATGAGTGACACTACCCACTTGGGACTGGGAGTTCCCCGTTTCCTTCTGCTGAGCTCACTGACGTGGGAGCAAAGAAGGGCAGGACAAGGAGAAGTATAAAAATTATGATACTATGTGCTCCATGTGTGAAGGCTTTTTTCTGTCTCTAACAATACAACATGTTGTTAGCCCCATCCTGGAATACAAAGTTTTTCAGTACACATACTGCACCACTGAATGCTTTCCATGGGCTGTTATAGCCGATATTACTGAAGGACATGGTGAGTTTGGTTCTTCTAACTTACTTTTTAAAATAAGCAACAATTTGGAATAATTTGTTAAATGTCAGATTTTCATGCTTGATATCGTGACATTGCATGCAATTTCCATCTTTTTATGAGCTAATTCTGGATTTGTTGCAAGGAATACAAACAAATATGTTTACATCTGCCTTAATATATATGTATGATATTTCTACAGTAATGTCTCCAGGACCTACAGCCTTGAAAAGTATCACTGTGCTCAGGACTGCTATTACTGAATTCTTTACCATATGGTGATTTTTGATGGATAGAACTTGTGGAATGATTCAGAAATACTTTTGTGAATGAAAGGGACACATTTACTATTATTCAGTGGGGCCATATTATTCATTGGACAGTATCTGGGTAACTGCCAATTTCTTGGTGAATATATCTTCACTTTGAGAAGTTAAGTGCTCTGAACAGTAATGCTGATGTTGTGGTATCTGTTAGTAATGATTTTTTTAATCTATTTTTTTTTTTTTTTAAATGTGTGGATCATCTGCAGAAGAACTATCTTAAACCAACAAATAGCTATGTAGTCTAAACTGTCAGATCAGTCTTCATGTGCCATTGGTGGAGAGAAGGAAGCAGAGCCAGTCCATCCTAAGATATGTCTCTGACATGAATTGGTCTCTAGAGGCTCCTATCTCTCTTCATTGATTGTAAACCATTAAACTGCTACACTTTCTCTAGACAGCTAAACTTAACTGAGACAAATCTGCCAGTGAAGGAGCAGAAGTACTAACAAGTGGCTTTGATGGGGGGAAACTGAGCGTTGCTATTCACGAGTAAAGCGAATGGGTTACGAAGAGCCCATTGCAGGAAAACAGCGTATCAGGCTAACGTGGGCAGCACTTCTGAATGAGGAATTACTGAACTTAAAATGCCCTGTACCCCAAAGTCTCTTCATAAACAATTTACTGAGTAACTATAGGTGTGTATACCGGTGGCTGTGCCCATTCAGAGCCCTGCAGAGTGATTGCTGTGTCCATTGTCACTCTGTGTTAGTGTCTGATCAGGACTTTGTGCAGTAACAAGGAAATGCTGTGTGTAGCTAAAAACAGTATAACCACATTAGCGAATAAGCTGGGGCAGTGCTGATGTATAAATATTAATGATTCAATGCCTCTGCACAGCTCTTCATTGCAAAGTGTTCTGTCTGCTGCTCTGACTTCTGGGTGACTTGGGATGAAGCCTGCTCTGGCTTTTCCTTTCTGATCCAAGTATGGTGTTAATGTAAAGAAATCACTTTCTGAAAGAATTGTTTGAGCTAGCTTTATTTTCCTTTTCCTTTTTGTACAGCAGTGTAGACATGGTTCTAAGGCACATGTCTGCTGTACTTCTATGCCCTTCACAGGCAGTGATGACTTGTGGCACCATTAATGATACTGAAGGAAAAACCAGGAGGCTCATTCAATCTTCACATTTGTGCTTTGTACCCCCTCTATAGATACAGAAAACAAAACCAGGGAAAAGTAGCGCTTTACCTACTTGGTTTAAGCTAGCTGTTCAGATTTGCGACTAGGTTTTGCTCATATTCTAACATTTTGATGTAGACACAATACATGGTGGGGGTCTCTTCCACACCTATTTGTGTTAATATGCCCAGAGAGTCCATGCCACAAAAAACCCCATACAGTTCAGGTAGATGGTAAAGCCATTTCTGTATTTGAGGAACAGGATTGACACCTATAACACAGGAGATGACATGGACTTGATAAGTGCTTCAATAAGAAAATTAACCAGCACTTGTCCACCAGCTCCACCTTCCCCAATGAATATATTACATTGGAAATATTTCTGGGGATCCTATAGAAAGTCAGATGAACTTTTGTTTGGTTGGGTTTGGGCTTGTTTGTTTGGGTGGGTTTTTTTGGGGGGGCCTTTTTTTTTTTTTCTTGAAACAGGGGTTTTCTACAGAACTTCATCACCTGTGCAGATTCAATCAACCACCTGAGTGGCAAAGAGAACGGAAACCTCAGCTTGCTGAACTAGAATGTGTCTTCCTCCTCCTTACGTATATTTGTTTCTTGCTCCCTATATAGAGAGCTCTATGCTTTCCTAGCCAGTGTTCAAGCTCCATGTATTTATGCAAAGCCACTGCTTGTGTCCGTAGAACATTCAGATACCCCGGAGTATCCCTCTGCTGCTCTGTCATCAACAAGCAGTGACCTGGCACAGCTCTCATTTTAAGACTGTTTTGCAAAGTGCTGCTGTTTTCCAGAGGGCAGGGTGGATTTCCAAGCTGACTCTGTTATATGATTTGTTCCTATACTTGACACAATAAAAAAAACCAGCCCACTGAGGCAGTAGACCTTATTCCAGGGTGAGGTCTTTCACTTCATGAAGGTAAACCTAGAGCAACACAACCGGATTTTTCCGCTCACACAACCACGGAGTTGAGCAGAACCTCTTTCTGTAATTTTCATTCTAATGACAAACACTCATCAGAAGTCTTGTCCCTTTCTTTCCCAATTCCCAGTTCTATAATATTTGCACTAAATGAAATCATCCTTAGCAGTCAGTAGGAACAGATCCCTTCCTTTTAGGAGTGACCCTGGTAGGTACGCTGACCTTACACCTCACAACGCCAGCATAGACAAGGTGAGGGAGACTCCAGGCAGGCAAAACCAGGTAGTGTTTAGCTCGCATCTCAGTAGGGATAGAGTATTTATCTAGGGCTATTTTACTGTAATGATTTACATTTTCAGTTCTATGTCAGTGCTTTCTGAAGCATGATATAATTAGTAAAAGATGTTTGAGATTATTTTTTCCAATGTCAGGTGATTTTCCTACTCAAAAAAGTCTCCTACTGATGTTTTCTGCAAATCAGAGTTTTGAGAACATTTTAAGATTTTTTTTTTCTTCCTCATAAAAACAATGAAAAAAATACTGTCTGAACCCAATGACTTATTTTGAAAATCTTGTTTTAATTCAAGTGGGTTTTTTTTACCTTTATTTATGACATGCTCATAATTTTCATATGTTATATCAAGGCTTGTTATAAATCTTAATAAGAGTATGAGTGTATCGCTTACCAATAGACTGAGAAATCTCAATAGTAGAAATCTTACTGTAGGAAATGAAGTCTCAAATACATGTATGTGGATATGCATGCACAAAAATTTTTTGGCTAGTTCCAATTAAAGCTAGAAACTTTGACAATATACTGTAGAGAATTAGATGTCTCTTTCAAATTGTCTGCCTTAAAAGATCTGTGCAGGTTTTGGAAAACTTTTACATTAGAATACAGTGTGAGAGGCAAGAAAATCTAGCTCAGTACCTCTCATTTTAGGCTGAAAGGCATGAGAAATGTTATTGTTACAGATATAGGATAACAATACACTCCCTTTCAATCTGCAATAGCCTGTGGTTCTAGTATCAAAAATCAATTTTCTCTGGAGTACCAGCTTGGACAGTCCTTGGAATTGATGTTTTAAAGGTGGGGGAGTTGTCTAGTTGCTTCTTGACTTTGCATTTTGAACGTCAGTTGTGCTATTATTCTTCATTTCTGGAAGATGAAGAATGAGTTATGATGGAGGTGGTGATGCTTTTTATATTCTGATTATGAATATGATAATTTCAATTTAGAAATTAATTTAATAAATGTTCAACAATCTCCTGTGAGGCATACATAGCTCCTACTATTGTACCAAACCCTTGATACATATTCCGAGGACTAGATGAGGACTGCTTTCTAATTTATACATGTTTTAAGTTTAAAATGTTATCTACAGGTCAAGCCAAAGAAAGGCTAACAACAAAGTGTAGGGCTTATTATATGCAGAACTATGCTGCTTACATTACTGAGTAGGCCTATAGCATCTATGCTCCCCTGTTTTTCATAAGAGACAGCTTTAAGGCTGACAGTATCGTGTTGAGAATCACCAGGTGGAGTTATTGCACACATTTTGGAGATTATTTTTCTGAGTGCATAAGCACTGTTAAAGACATAGTTACATTAGTTTTCATTTTGTGAAATAATTTCTGACTGCAGGGTGTGTCATGAGAGATGTTATTTTCCTTCTCAAACTCCCTATCCAGAGTCTTTTCTCTTAGCCCCTGGGAAGTAAGCAGTTATATCTGGTCCTAGTGTCTTAGACAACTCTGCATTTTGTTTGCAGTCTCTTCTGTTTTTAAGACTGTGTATACAGTGTAAGTAAACACATTGCACAATATAAAAAACAGAACTGTGCATCAGAGAAGTTTGTAAAGGTGAGGACATATGCAAGTAAAGCATGAGATGTGTTACTGATGGGTCAGTTTGGGTTGTTGCTGACGAGTGTGGAAGAAGAGTCAAAATCAACAGGGATCCTGGGAAGAGGGAAGCTGCCCGGGTGGAAGATGCTGCAGGAGGAGAGATGAGTATCACACAGGGTCCCTGAGAAAGGCTAATAAGGGTGGGTGGGTGGAAGTTGGGGATGAAGAAGAATGCTGTAGGGAATATCTGGAGGAGAGTGTAGAAGAGGATAAGGAAAGAAGAAAAGGCACAGGAAGGATGCATGATGTAATGCAGATGAGAAACATGCTGCAGGCCTTGGGGTATAGAGCAGACAGGGAAGTACAAAACAAATTTGGAAAATGCTGCAGGGAGAGTTCTGACCCGGCTTGGCTCACTCTGGGCGGCAGTGGCACAGGATGGGAAGAATATGACAGATGTCTGCTACCATCAGGTTGCCTGCTGGGGGGATGCAGGAGCTGTGTCTATCCCAATTTAACAAAGACTTATTGATTAATTGGGAATCTGCATGAGCAGTTATAGCTATTCTGTCTGAATGTCAGTAAGATGATGTGAATGCTGTCTCCTTTAAATGTTAAAATATTCTTTAGATTGTAATCACATGTGTTCCTCTTGCTCTTTGGAGTCAATCCACTGAGATCTGACTCATAGACAGAATGATCTTTCAAAGTCTAGTTCGTATGTGAACAGCACTTAATATCCACCCAGAAGACTCTAGACTAAATACCCATTAAGTGAAGGCACTGAACATCACACTCTAAACTGGGGGAACATCTACAAATACTTAAATAGTAATTTAAGAATTAAGGAATAATTAATAGGAATTAACAGATTGTTTACTGTGGTTTCATGGGGAAATTGATGTCTGTCCATCTTGCAAATAAAAGCATATCAAATTAACAAGTCAAATCAAGTTAAAGTTCAAACTGTTTCACTGAAGAGCTTAGTGCAGGATATGCTTTTTCTGTCATTTCAAATTCCTATGGAGGATAAGGTGTTTAAGGATTAGTATAGATTTGCTGAGAGGAACTGTACTATATGATATGCAAGAGGTCAGTCTGAGGATCACATTGTTCTTCTCTTTCAGCTTATAAACCCATTAAATGCCCTATGGGACAAACAAATCTGTTATTTCTGTAAAAGAAAACCTCTTTGGAAAAG
This sequence comes from Podiceps cristatus, assembly GCA_000699545.1. NCBI lineage: Eukaryota > Metazoa > Chordata > Aves > Podicipediformes > Podicipedidae > Podiceps > Podiceps cristatus. Next base: position 78,258 of record KL259100.1, read on the forward strand.
GGTGATTCAAGCACAAGTACTATCCTGTATTAAGATACTGAACCCTATGGCAAACTGAATCAAAGTTCTGCATACAGACTTGTCAGAGATACACAGGATATGCACTTCCATGTAATGTGCAATTGTTTAGTCCACAGAAAGTTGACTTTTACACAGTGAGCAGCAGAGGCAGAAACCAAATAGTAGGTCAATCATCCCAGATATTTATGCTCTCACTTGATAATAGACAATCTGGGAAATGCTGCCTCTAATATTCATGTATGCTTTGGTCTGCACCAGACAGAATGCCCCATATCTCACTGTATTAAAATAAGGAGTGTTCATTTTTCCTATAGCATATTGAGTTAGAGGCATACAGGATGCTTCAATTTTTGAAACACAAGCTCATTACTGAACTTTAAACTGCAGGACCTAAAAGAGGGAAGTAATTCCATATGGCACTCTTATACTACTGGGTTGATGGACAGAGAAAAGAGGAGAAAGTGCCTTAAGAAGCACTTGAGGAGTTGATTCCCACCCTCCTTTTTAGCTCTGAGGCAGAATAAATACTGTTTGTGCCATCTTTTTTCTTCTTCTCTTTGTGCTTTTCTCAGATGACGTTTTATTGTCCTCCTGTTGCTAAACTGATATTGCAAGACGTTACATATTGTGAAGCTGGAGAAAGAAATATTGCCACGGGCTTCTGTCACCTTTCTAGGAGTTAAGGTTACCAAAATGAAGATTAAGGGCAGGGGAAGAAGGGAGGAACAAGGCAGAGGAAAAAATGACAACATTCTAGGAGGGTTCTATGTGAATCCAAGGAAGGTGATAAACAAATAAGTGATTATTGTCCCTTCTGCAGCATGAATATGTGTACATAATTAGGTGTGCGAGCTGGCAAATCTCTTCTATGAATACATGCCACGGCATGTGAATCATCATTAATGATCTTTCATGTTATTGGTAGGAATGCGAGGAATGTTAATATCCCTGCCTATTTACCTTCCAATGCATGTACATTTTCTAGCAGCAACTTGTCATAGAAGGATGTAGAAAAAAGAAGAAATATCTGTTAATTCCACTGAAGGCCTCACTATGCTGATTTAATGTGACTAGAAAATTCTTCGATTCCTCTCTGGGATGTAGAAGTGCAATAGAGTGTCCTTGGTCCACCTATACTTTATTAGAGGTTTTTGGTTTTGCTATTTATCACTTCTAAGGGAGATAAAGGTTGCACTATAACCACCAAATTAGTCATTCTACATGCTTATTTTCTGGTTTCAGAAATTCGTTAGATGTGAGAGGTGCTTTGCTAAACAGTAAAGAGGGACATGTGACATCTGCATTTCTGGAGCGCTCTTCATGCAAGTCTTTCCAAAGATTTCATATTTCAAAAATGTGGCTGTCTATATTGGCACTAGTGATCTGTATTGTATCCAATGAGGTCATTTAATTGTTCTTTAGTGTTGCCATTGTTTGCTACTTATTATGTGCCCATTCCATGCAGTGTTCATAGGGGTGGATATAGTTAGGTATTGTCAGACTAGATCAGAACTGAGGTCTCTAGTGTCTATATTTTGGATCGAACAGTGACGGACAGTAATTTTTACAAGGTATAAGAATTACCATCATGAATATTTCTCATGTGCTTATTAAAAATCCCGTTCAGGCCTAAGGTAAATAAAGACTGGCTATATCCTAGGGATTTCATATTTTCTGTCTTCTAAGATGTTTTTGTTTTCACCATTAATAATTTGAAGAATTTAAGAACTTTTATCTCTACAAATGTGCAGTCACTCTAGGAATCTTTCTAACCTCTCTTGCCCAATGATATCCCGTGGCAGTGAGGTTTACAGTCTTGTGGAAACTTTTGACTGCATCTCAAGTACCACAACCATACTTATCTTAATATTATGAGAAAAGGAGAATAGAACTCCGAATCTAAGTTTAAGGTGTCTGATTATTCTTTCATGGTTTTTGATTACACCTTGTCTTATTTGTTTGGTAGAATAAACTTCCCCAATATTTAAACTCTGTTCATGTAAGGGTGCCTCTGGGGCTGCTGTCTTCTTTCTTTTTTCAAATCCTTTCTAATGCTGCAGTGCCACTTGGGAATGGAGTGGATAGAACAGTGCAGATGTAATAGATGAGGCAATGCAATTTATTTATTCAGTCATTTCTTATTCTCCATTGCATCCAACATACCACCTAATACTGTACTGTACTCATGTTAGTTTGCTAACTTCAGGGCTTCTTGCCTAAAAGACAAGATCCAAGTAATGAAATACCATAAAAGAAACACCATCGCAGCATTTCAGTTTGTAAAAGGAGCATACAAGAGGATTATCTGCAGTTATAGAAGTTTAGAGTAAGATGACAAGCAGCTCCTTCTGGCTGTGTACTCCTAGGCAGTATGTGAAATATCATCAGCAGATCTGGTCTTGTTGGCTTTACTTCTTTTGAAGGATGGCAAATTAGGCAGATTTGGATTCCTGATTTGGGATTATGATTTCATCTGACCGGGGATGTCTTATAATTGCCACTAACTTTATTGTCTGAATAGTCTGGGGCTCTGCAGTTGCTTTTAAAACTTGAAGGGTTCATGTGTGATACCAGCTCGTGTGTACCATGTAAGAATGAGTAATTGTGGGAGATCTGGTACAATGAGCACAACCAGTGATTTGTGAGTTCAGAATGATCTCAGAAAAGTGTCACCAGTTAGCATAAACCTCACTATGAATTACAGTGTCATACTTGACCCGTTTCACCTGAGCCCAGACATCAAACCTTAAGCCAACTGAATGTTACGATTTTGTTTTACTGGGGACAAGATGAGGTAACCTACTTCCCTCCACAACCTCTTGAAACCCTGTGTTTTTAGCTAAGCTCAAATTTCCTGTTTAGTGTTATATGAAATACAGTGGTGGTGTGAGGCACTGCTTTTTATCTGGGAACCAATGGCCAGTTCTAGGGATCTGTGAATGGTAACAAACCAATCTAAACCTGTTGCCAGTAAGGTTAAATTAGCAATGTGATAATCTGCATGGATGTTGTTTAGAAACTGTTGAAAACCAGTCTAGTCAACAACTACTGGCAAACTCCACACCTGGCTTTTGTGATGTGAAAGTAATCTTTGCACAGAAACCACTTCTAGTTTCCCTGAATGGTTTGAAGAGGTTTCCTTCTGTTGTCTTGTTATAATTGTCACGTGAAGCAACCTTGGGAAACTGTAGGGGAATATTAAAATAAATATAATGAAATGCCTTTTTCTGTACTGTGTTCTCATGTCCTAAATAGGTAGGTAGTCTTTTTTGGAAGAAAGGAAAAAAATATTGGTAGATCATTAAACTCAAGACCAAAATGAGTAATCAGTGAATTTGGGCTGCCATTTCATGTGCATTAGAATGTTAACAGGGAGCAAGGAATTTCAACCTGAAATCCTGATTTGTCTGGAAGTGAGTCTGTCCACTTCTCAGAGGGTAGACTGGATAGGATAGCACAAAAGGCGATAACCATGGAAACTGTTTTAGGCTTTCCCAAGTCAGAAGGAGAAAAAAATTTTTCTTCTGAGGAGGAAAGGTTAATACCTTAACAAAATGTTAATGGCCCCAAATTGCCATAATCTTAGAGTAAAAATTACACAAGGAAAGTGAGCAGTTTGTGATGTTTAGAAATAGGTAGGTGTATCAGTGATGTTTAAGAGCAATAAGATAGCTTTTTGGAATCAGAATACAGTAGGATGAAATATTTGTTCTGTTCTTCTCTTAAGAAGGAAAAGCTTGCTCCTGGCTGCTGAAAGCCCAAATACGAGAAAGTGTTGATATTCCCTACATACAGGAGAGCAGGAAGCAGAGCAGCTATAGGAGGACTCTACAGAGTGTAGAGCTCCTCTACAGCCCTTTCTATAATATGTCTTCTCTTTTCCCCTTGCCCTGCAAAAACACAGAAGTCTGGCTCCTTTTACAATGCAAGCTGAATCATCTTAGACCAGCAAATGGAAACCAGCAGCTAAGAAAGGGTGGGATATGGTGTGGGAAACATGTTGTGATCTTAAAAATCTCTTCTCTGAAGAGGCACTGCAGCTCAGAACAGTAAACCATGCCCTTATACAGGCAAGAATGTGTTGCCCAGAGTGACAGTGACATTAGGTGGTCTTTGTCACGACCTACACTGTTTATGTGGCATTTGTTGATATAAGCAATGTGGACTTAGTGCTGAGAAGCCTGTGGCTTATATCATGCAAACAATGATGTAGATGTTCATGCTTGAGTTGTCCATTAGTTCAATGGATCCTATTTTTACCTAAGAATCTGCAGGATCTGGCCTATGAACTGTGAATTCTGATTTAAGATGTCTTGTGCACCACCTTACCTAACCTGATAGAACCCAGACTGTTGTGAGCTAGCTGCCCTTCTGAACAGGGAGAATGATCATTCATTTGAGCTCCATTCTTACAACATGGATGCATCTGATTTGGGTCCCTTGGGTTTGTAAACTCAGTCCTAAATGACTGAAACTGATGATAGTGGGGGGAAAATACACTAGCAGAAACAATAATGGCAATGAAAATGTGCTCAAGAGAAAGCTTAAATGGCCTTCTTCTAAATTAATGTTTTGTCACTAAATAAACAACAAATGCCAAACCAGCTGGACCCATTTAACAACACCACCCCCCACTTCCCCCCCCC
>JMFS01018436.1:0-23881 GCA_000699545.1 Podiceps cristatus
CGAGGCTGGCAGCCTGGGCCGCACGGGAGGGAGCCGCTACTCTCCCCCCCGGCCTTTACAGGTTTGGCTCTAGAGACCGGGAGAGAAGCAAGAAACGGAAAACAGACAAGAAGGGCAGAGAAAGAGCATCTTTTTTTGTTTTCTTTTTTTGTCAGAAAGAAGAGCAGAGTCGCAGACGATTGTTTCTTTTCAGGTAGTGCAGGAAGATGCGAAGCGCATGCTGCAATAAAACTAATTGAAAGAGAGACAGGAGAGCCTTCGTCCCAGGCAAGTCTTCTCCCAGGTGAAGATTGCTGGAAAAAAAAAAAAACCTACCCTCATAGCAGCAGGGAAGAGAGCAGTTTAAAAAGAATAGGATGGGGTAGAAGAGATACAGTACAGGTATCATCTTTTACAGCACAGGCACCATCAATGATAATGAGAGATTAAGCAAAAAAAGCATGTTCTTACCCCAGGTAGTAAATTTGAGTGTGAAGACAGAAAACTGCCAATAACATAAGGGTAAGATTTTGTAATTCTCCCTCCTCCCACCCAAGTCCAAGAGAGGTTTGTTTTTACTTTGTTTTTTTTTAGGGGGTGAGCTTTTTTTGAGGTTAGAAATGTGTAAAAGAACAGAAGTCTTTCCAGGTGGCATCTGGCTTCTTGGCTATGAAAAGACACATTTTTGAAACTGTCAGTGGTAAAGAGTTTGAGAGAAAATGTGAGCAGTTTAACCAATGAGAGGCTTAAGTGTTGAGATGGAATTCCTAATTCTTGACTTATTAATATCTTTCAGAAAACTTTAACTACTTGCTTTTATTACTTATTTACATGCAGTAGCAGTAATGGAACATGAGGACTAATGCTATTTGTCTTTTCTAATTCTATTCTTTTGGGGAAAAAAAGTTATGCAACAAAACCCTCACAGAGATGATACTCACTTTTCTAGTTATGTTTAAAAATGTTTTAAAGTTAACTTCAACTATGAAAAGGAAGACAATGGAAATAGGCTGGAAATAGGCAGCCTTCAGTTCAGTGTTTCACTGAAAAGTCAAAGACTTGAACCACCTCAGTGTTGTTTTCAGGAACACTGTGACACCAAGTCACAAGCCAATGACAGAATTCCAAGACTGGGGGAGAGGGCAGGGGGAAAGGTAAGAATGCGTTTTGTCTTCATAGATATGCAGAGCATCTTTTAGCCAGTCACATGCTACCAGAAAGCCAACATTGACTCATTCATACACACCTTAATAAAACAATGTTGGTTTCTGTTATCCACAATTCCTCATTGCATAAGGGCATTTGACCTCTATTACTCTAAAAGTGTACATGATTAATTCTGGAAAGTTATCAGAATTAGAAGTAGCACCTTAAGCCTTATAACAAACTAGCTGAAATCGTCAAGTCAATCAGAACAAAGTAACATGTCAAGCTAAGTGGAATTGACGCAACTAGGTTTGAGAAGGCAGATACTTGATGTTAGCATGGTAATTTCACAGGAAGTTTGGCTTTGCAGTGCTTCAGCTGTGTAGCTAAAGGTGGAGTAAATTGTCTAACTGAATAATTTAGCTTGGTACATACCAATATAGCACTGTTTCCGTAAGAACTCTTCAGAGCTGGTAGTAAAAGCAATAAGGAATAACACAAAGTACAACATCAGTGCTACAGTAAACAGGAGAAAGCCAAGTTGATGGCTGTCTCAAACAGATTCCCAATTTCAACTCTCACTAAAAATGACTGTATGGGAATTTCTTGGCTTTCCGAAGTAAAGCAGTAACACAGTACAGCAGGCTGTCCTTCCAGAAAGTGGAACACACTCATTGCATACTCTGGGGAGCACTGCATAGTACCTCCAATACTTAGCTTCCTATTGTTCCTAAGCCAAAGAATTCCTATAGGACCAATCTTGTGTTCTTACAGAGTTTACCCCTCAGGGCTTCAAACTAACATTACAAGGTATGTGGATTATTTGGATACCTTACCTTTGTGAGAAAGAGGTGAATGAATAAACATCATGATGGCATTTGAAAAGAAACTTCTCTTTACCTGTTAAGGAACTGTTTAGAGCAGCTAGAGATTTTTTATTTTTTTTTTTAAGTGGTATCAATGAAAATTAGCAACTTTTATCTAAACTGACTTGCATTTCAAAACACGGTCAGCCACATCACTTCTGAAGACTGTAGTCTAATAGTTGGAAAGCATTATTATTATATCTGCCCCCCCCCCCAGTATTCCTGAGGGCTGAAAAAAGTAACATCCCCCCTGCAGCTCTCTACATCACAGTAGTTTTACCACACACAAAGGAGTTTTGCTTCACTATCCAGTTCAAGGCTGAACACCAGATCAGGAGAATTATTTTAAAAAAAAAAAAAAAAAGAGCCCAAATTACTTACAGTAAAGATCAAGACAGATTTGGATTATGGCAAGTTTAAGTAAATAATGGGGAAAGTTAACTTTTCCTTTAATTAAACACTGTATTATAGCTTCACCTCCTTTTCACTCCACTCTATTAAGGGATCTTAGTATTAAACTAACATGGTTATTCTCACCTCACAGTGATACTGTATTAAGGGAATTCTTAAAAATGCACACTATTTTATTGAATGTAAACTTTGGTAAAGTTAGCCAAGTATGTGCCTTTCTGCATTCTGCCCCTTTATAGGGAAAAGATCGGAATTCAGCAGAGATGCTAAGGAGACTGAATGCAAAGCTTTGACAGCAGGTATGTCTAAACAACATCTCTCTTGTGCTAGTAAGGAGGGGAGGTTCATATTTTGTGTCTTTGGAAAGGGGGCTTCTTTTAGCCAAAAAGGTGTGCCTAGAACATGGATCTTTAATCTCAAAAAGAAGCAATAAATAAAGTTAAAGAATTTATATTAAAAAATACAAATGGCTTCATAAATCATCTAAAATACTCTGAAAATGACACCAAACAATAACTACTGAATCAAATCACTGAATTATTTATAAGTAAAAATTTTGTTAAAACATTTATTGTCTGTAGAAACAAAATTTACATTGATTTTATATAAACTATGTTAAACATACATATAAACATACCTACATCTTAATATATACTTATGAATGAGGCTTTTAGATATGGGATAACATTGTCAAAAGCACCATTGTGGACTCCAAAGACTACAGACTTAAAATGCATTTGCATTTAACTCCATCTTCAGTAGTTTAAAAGCATAAATTCTTATCCACACTTAGAAATAAAGGTTTCTAATACTGTGTTTGCATGTGTACATACATGTGCATATACACACATTAGATGATCCCTGTGACACTACAGTATAAATAAGGTCAACATTAATATATTCCTTAGAAGTGGACATTAGTCCACATCCTCATTCAGTTGGGGGGAAAAAAAAAATCTTGCTATTGTTAAAACAAAACAAGGCTTTTTTTATTCCATGAAGACCATTCTCAAACAACTGTTTCCACCCTGTCTCTTCCCTCAACAATAAAGACATGAGAAGCCAGTCACAAAATAAAAGCCATCTACTACATTATTTACAGAAAATGAAATATTAAAGAGACATGAGATTTGGACTGCTTAGACAAAGTTCAGAGCAATGAACAGTGAACAGAAGAAAACTATTAAAGTGGCAGGCATCATAGAGCTATTAAACCACGTGGCTAAATACCTACTCAAAAACCCCTCCAACAACAGAAACCGTCAGGCACAGAAGGAAGGGGTGGGTGTTATGACAATAGCTTTCTCTGAGCTTAACACTGAAAATTTATGCTCACAAAGCTTGAAAACAGAACACAAACGTTCACCACTATTCTTAAGGTCTATTAAGGAGTCAAGTGTTATAAGTAGGCTTTCAAAGATCTTGAAATGGCTTTTTCTTTTTCTTTCCCCCTCCTTGTAAGGAGGCTGAAGAACCTCCTATCTTCAAATCCTGCAGCAATGGAATGAAGTCTGTCAAGGGCCAGACTTATGTGCAGAAACATCCTTTTTTTTTTTTTTTTTCAGCTTCATTAAGATGCAAGTCTTTAGTCTTAGAGAGCTCTCCTGTAGAGAACTTTGTAGATGGCTGTTCAGATGCTTAAAGAAAGGCAAGAGGCATGGGAAAAGACACAGCATGGGAAAAGATCATTTCAGAAAGCAAGGAAGTTAAACAGCTCCCTCTATTTACAGTCTTCTAAGGCGAATACTGAGAAATCGAGTCTTTCAAATCTTTCATCATCTTCACCAAACAACTCCCACTATCCATTTCCAAGATACAGCAGAAAATTACTTTCCGACACATAATACGCAAGTTTTGAGAACCCTGCCCTTTTTAATGCCACAAAAGTGTAACCTTGAGTTTTGTTTTGTTTTTAAAGCAACAAAGTTCATATACAGACAATTCAGCATTTCACCCCGAGGCCCTGGGAGAGAAGGCAGCAGGTAAACCATTAACACAACTGGCAATCAGCTGAATTTACTTCCATCCTCTGCTATCAGTTACCTGAGTTGAGATAGTTACGCCCAGGTCTCCAGACCATCTAAATCCATCAGGTAAGTTGATTTTAAACATGTAAGTAATTATTAGAGTTAAGGCAGGCTTGCAGAAGCCTTGCAATATGTTGCTTCTTACTAGCCCCAGAATTTTGTTAACCTTGTGAACACAATCAAAGTTTAAAGCGAGGATTCTAACCAATCTATGTAGAGATTAAATGGATGAGCAATATAAATGCTAACATCACAACAGCTTATTATTTCAGACACTTACAAGGAAGACTGTAGTCATTTTAAACCCTTTGCATTTTGGGTAGCAATTTAAAACAATTTCACATGTGAACAATTGAGAATATGACGTAAGTATTTAACAGTCATTTCAAGTCAACCAAAAGAAAGGCAATTCACATTTATATTTTCAAAGTATAAAACAGAGCTAGAAAGTTCCTAGACAATCACATTTTTAACTGGCCCTTCCAATGCGAATGCAGTGACAGACTTTACCAATACAAGAGACGCTGTTTTCCGGCTGAAGCTTACGCATATATTTAAAGTAAGTGGTTATTTTAACAACTGTTATCAGTACATGCTCCCATTAGAAACAATGCAATAATCAGGATATTACTTAAGTCTTTGTACAGGTGTTTTCTACAACGTAGTCACAATATAGAAAGGCACCAAGTTATTCAAGTAAATTGACCTTTCTTCTACTTAACACCTTTTCTTGTGCCTTCACAACCCAATCAGTAACTTCAATACATTGCTCTCAACAAAACATTATATTCCAGTACAATAGAACTTCTGTGCTAAAAGAATATAAAGCTGATTTTTGTATGAGTATTTAGATACAAGTCTCTGTAAATCAAAGATAAATCTACCTACCAATGTCTCACACCAGGTAACAGAGTAGATGCCTCTAGCACCTAAGCCAGTCACAGAAGTAATTTTTTGTATGAATTTTAGAAAATATAGGAAGTTTTATCATGACAAAATCCCAAATTAATGAAGTAAAGTTAGCAGTAAAGAATGTGATTTGAGAAAAAATCACCTTAAATAAGAACAAGTGAAACAGTGACTATATTTCATCATATGACAATCATCTTGGGAGCAAGGGTAGGCAAGGGGTGAGGGGGAAAAAAAAAAATTTAAGTCAGTAAACATGCCCAACCCGCCTTGTTTGTAATACATTGCTCACAGTTGTAGAAAAACACAAAGCTAAACTGTTAAAGAACAAAAGAAACTAGAGATACCTAGTCATGCACAGGTAAAATAAGAAAGCACAAAGTCACAGGAACCAGTCACACTTTTAAACCTGGTTAAAGCAGCATTAACTGACTGAAGTGAGACTGCTCCAGCATTACTTCCAAACAGTGTTAGCAAAACTGCCATGTCAGAAGTTTCTTCATGTATCCACCACTTTTCCCATTTCCTCAAGAACTTCTCTTCCAGGCTTTAATAAGAACACTGCAGGAAGCTTACAGAAACAGTAGTGTCCTGTTAAATAAGACAATATAGCTTCAGTATTTTGTCCTATGTCATATATGGTTTCACTTCTTACATGTTTCACACAGTGCTTTAGCACATTCAACAGCAGCATGAATAGCTTGTCAGCTTGAGGGTAAACCCACCCTCATCTGCAGGGTACATGCAGCACTCCCCTGCCTGCAGGCTGCTCAACTGCAGCTACTCCACATTTGCTTTGGATTGACTCCCTTAGTCAGTTGTTTAGATTCCTTATTTTTATCTCCCAGTAAATCCACACAAGATGATTTTGCCAGATTCATCACCGACAGCATCAGTAAATATTTCCTTATCTGCAGAAAGGTGCCTGCCTCTATTTGACCGAAGAATCCCTTTCCTTTAGCTTCCCATTTTGTGTATGCATGTCAAAGTTACTGAAAAAATATCTGAATTATTAATGTTTGTTATTTAAAATGAAAACTTGGTGTTTAGAAACAAACCATCTGTTGTTGTGGTTCTTCAACAATAACATCAATGAATGTGGCACACTTCCTGCCTGCTTATTCCCTGGGAACACTAAGCAGTACAGCCCACAGACTGAAGATTTTAAGCGACACTATATTAGCTGTTCTGAGCCATACCTACACTTTCGTATAGTGTCTACACTGAAGTCATTGTGGGAAAAATATTACAAAAAAGCATGCAGAAAGCACATCCTGACTTTCCACCCCCCAAAAAAACCATATACCTTTCTCTAAATATACCTCTACCCAGTATTAGAATTCCGATCCACTAACCACAGAGCCCAGCCTGCATTCTCTATGGCTAATGCTGTCTTGGAAATGATGGAAATACATTAGCCTGCATATATTGTGGATATGGCAAACAACTTTTTTCTTAAATAAAAACATCTCTGAAAACTACTTGCTATGCATCTTTTAATTTACCAGCAATAAACAGTCTGAACAAATCTGTAATACGTACGCACAATCCTATCATATATATTAAGGCAAAGGCTATAAACAGGAAATAAGCACAATATTGTTTATAGCTGCTTGTAAAACATGTGGGCTGTTTGCATTTTGCACACAGCATAACAATATTGCAGTACAGTAAACTTCAGAGAACTATTGGGATTTTGAACAAAATTACAAGCCATCTGCATTTAAAGCAGTTTCAATTATGAACAGCTTTGTTAGAAGACATGCTTATAAAAACTTACGTTTTTTGTTTTTCTTGTAATTAAATACTTCAAGCCCCAATTTCAGAATCCAGGAAATCACCAAGTCATTTATGACGAAAAAGATTAAAAAACATGTGGCTCGGTCAAGAATGTCATACACCAAAAAATATAATGACACAGAATAATTTTGAATATAGACCAACTAATCCTCTAAACAAACCCAAGCATGCTTTCAGTGCAGTTATAAACTACTGCTACAGTACATTACATACCTGCCTGTTACCAGTCATTTTAATCAAATACTGAAAGTTGTCCCAACATTCTAACAATTTACAGATGTATATACACATCAGAAACTCAAGTATATTATTAAACTAAAGTAATACAAAATACTGTTTTACGGAAATGACTGAACAGAGGTGTAAAATCTATTGCACAACCTAAAAGGTCATTACTTGGAAAATCCTGAGCTAATGTGCTATTACCAAACAATTCAGGCACTTTTTTTTTTCCTTTTTTTATTACATAAGCAATAAACTTTCAACATATAAACCTCTGGATATAACAACACAAGTTCCATCTGTAACATCATGCTTGGAGAAAAAGTATTCAATAAATAAAACTCCTTTCAATGACTTCATTACTTGAGACTGGTATGCAAGAGGAACTAAAGGTACATACTACAATGTTTCAATTGAATGCCATACTGTAAAAGCAATTATTAAAACTGTAAAAAAGTTCTGCAGCATTCCACTACTGAAAAATAAAGTTATTTTTAACCAAGAAAGTTACAGGGTTAGTTCCTTTATCCTATTTTAAGTCTTGACAATGTTGTCAAAAAATGAACAGATGCTCCTTTTGCTGTGTTATCTGTTTCAGCTTGATGATCACAGTTCAGGTTTCTGTTGCAATATTTAAATTTCAAAAATTATTACTGTCAAGTTGTAACAGTGCAAAAAAGCCTAACTTCACAAGTACCGTATTGTTATAGTATGGAACATGCAAGATTCTTCAGTTATGGACTGAAACAGCACAACTGTAAAGACAGCACCTTAAAGGAGGCATATGCATAATTATTTCAAAAGGGTGAAATAAAGATGTTCAAATCAGTTTAATAAATCTCAAGGACAAATTTAATCATTACAATAAACAAAATATGGGAAATGCTAGAATCTCAGAAACAGTTTTGTTTAAGAATTAGCCAACTGGCAATCAGTATGCTTAAGAAAATGGCTGTGTCATACTTATTCTTCAGGTTTTATTTTAACTCAAAGATACTCAAGTTCCTCATCAGGCCTAAAACCCAATATTCAGATCTTATTACGCTTCTCTAATTCAAATCAATCTCCAGCAGCCAGACTATGTTAAGCATGCTTTATAGGTTCTAGACATGAACCATAATATCCAATTATAGAAGAGAACTGGAAATTATTGGGGAAAAGCTCACTACAACAGAATTATGGCACTTCTATGCCCATTTTACAAGGCCATATTTTTTTTTTTTGCAGGGGTGAGGATCATTCTCCATCTATTTTCCACAATTCCATTCAATTTAGCCTTCAGAGATCATACTTCTCAGAGTCCACAGAAATACAGTATACTTCAGTAACAAGTGACTTGTTTACCTTGTCCGAAGTGTTTGGGTTTCTTTCTGTTTGTTGGTGTTAGTTTGCGGTTTGGAGGGGGTGGGGAAGTAGTGGTGTTTTGCCTCGCCCCCGCCCCCCCACACACACTGGGCTGTAAGCCTAAGGTATTTTGAAAACAGCTCTAAGAACCTGTGCTTCTGTGCTCTACAAACTGCACTCTAATTCAGCCACAAATGCTTATGCAAGTGTATTTGCTTGTAGCTAGGTGCACACAGGATTACAAAACAAACAAGAATTCGCCTAGGAACACAGAACCGCAAGGGGCTGTGTAGGTCATCTAATCCAATTCTCCCATGTCACAAGTAACCTCATACAACTTTGATCATATTTGATCAATTCTAATAAAGGATTTCGAATGTTTTAACTACTGATCTTCACACCAGCTGTAACATTTCATGTGGTTCAAAAGTTCTTCTGCAGTTCAAGATTATCCTTGTCCCCCACACACCACAAATCAGAAGGTATCATAAAACAGGTGTGCTTCGTTGTTTCAGCTTGAACATATCAAACCATTTTTTACACAGACATTACTCATATAGGATGCTTTCTTCCAAACAGCACTCCAGTATGTGCTTTAAAGCACACGATTAATTTAAGGTAACATAACAAAGAGGAGAAAGACACAGATATAGTAAAAAACAAAAAAAAACAAACAAAAAAACCAAAAAAACCCCCAAAAACAACAACCAAACAAAAAACCAAAAAAAAAGTCATTAATACTCTTCACTCTGATTTAAAACTGCAGCTTAAGAGGACATTTTTTACAGAGGGCCACTTTCTCTTCCTGTCAATAGGAGAGATCAACTGAGCTGAAGGAGAGAACATTGAAACATGGGCAACTGCAGAATCTCAGAGGCCACCTCTAATTTGCAATTACCTAAAGTAAGTTTCAGCAAGTTTCCATGGAATAAAACACAGAGATTAGGAGTGCAGCATGAGGTTTGTCTGTAAAGTACAAAGAGCCAATATTCCAGAAAATCACATCCAAGTTTTTCCAGGGGTATTTAAAAATTGGAATGGATCATATCAATATTCATTTTTTTGTAAATAGTTTAGTAAAAAACACATTAAGCCAACTTACCTTTTCTTTCCTCAAAAATCCATCTCTGAATTTATTAGTGGTAAATCCCCTTACACCAACAGAACGTAACCGCTGGTACTTAGCCTGAATGTATAAACCCTTCTGTACTAAGCCTGATTTATAATGGGATTGGAAATGGCCGTCTGCACAGTTGCTCTGTAAGGGTGGGGGAAGGGAGAAAAAAATTAAAAATATGCAAAATGAGGATACCAAAACTCAATATTTTATATTTATACACATGTAAAACTTACAGTACTGAGCAACAGAAGTACGCATTTGCAAGTGCAGAACCTCTTCCTTTATTTCCCATTTAATATTCCTCAGACCACTAGCTACCATGTGGCTCAAAGAACTGCTGCATTGCACTTAATTTCAGATGTTTTAAACAGTATCTTCCTCATAGAAAAAAGTACGTCTATTGTACAACATTTAACATTTTTTTCAAACTTTAATGAAAGTAAACCAGCATCAACCAAAAAGATTAAGACAACACCTCACTGTTGCTAACAAATTCAGTGGTGTCAGGCCTGCAGTGGGCACATATGGTGAATCTAAAGTCAAACGGAAGTCAGTATATACATTTTTCCTATAGTTTTAAGATCTCATGGTCTGAACATAGTTCATTGCTCTATGCCTTTGTTACCTTCAGACTGGAATACAGTAAACTAACCTAGTATAGGACCAGGAGCTGAGGCTACAGAGATAACAAAAAGCTTACAGGTGAATGGCATTATAAATACACAGAAAGAATACAGCAAAATCAGCACTGAGCACAGCAGTTGAAGTTATAAAAAAGGTTTTCATTCCTAAGCACTCAGACCTCCAACAAAATAGGCAGTAAAAGTCTCCAGAGTAAGAAAAACCCTGTTTATTGTAATTTCTCGCAGTTTTCCACTACTGCCATTTTAAAGTTTTACAACAGGGTCCTGTCAAAAGGTATTCCTGTGTAGAATCATCCTTTAAATTTAAAGGTTTTCCCTCCCCCAAATTTAAGCGAGGGATGGCTTTCCAGCTAAAAAAAAACAACAAACACACACCAAAAAAACCCATCCCGACCATTTAAAGTTCTTGTAATCTTTTGCAACCACCTTTAAAGGGTAAGAGAGAACAAAATACATCACAGAATTATATGTTATTGAGCATGACCCAATTACTTTGGTGAAATCAGTCTCCTTTTGATAGAGTAAGAACACTTCAAGAAAAGTCACATGCTCCGTGGTTGCAGTAAGCTTGGTACCAGTTTTTCCCCACTGTGTTTTCCACGGTGTGGCTGGTGAACAGCTAAGGACGAACTGTACAGAACAGAGGTTCCTTTATGCAAATGCAGAGGTTTTATTTCTCAAATCGTTTCACCCACCTACTATGTAGGAGATAACCAAGAAGCTGGCCCCACCAGTCCCCCCCAGTTACTCTTACGGTGCTTGTAGGCAGAGAACACTTTCAGAAAGCTATTAAATGCTAACTCCTTTTATCAGAGTCCCTGCACAATACAACAAAGCGCAAGTAAATTCTTTACGTTGGTATGTGCCTACCATAGGAAAAAATGAAGGGCATTTGTAATGCTGGATTATGCCCCAGTTAAGATTAACAGTTCCTATTTCCCCTACAGCTGCTGTGGTTCTCTGCTTTGACATAGGTGGCTAGAAAGGAGGCCTTAGTGGTATGACAACAAGCAAAGGAGTTGACCAAATAAGAGAGGGGGAAAAGGTAGGAGATACTGAAAAAGAGATTACACGCATCTTGTAAGTTTCAACTCAAGTATCTACATGTTCCATAAGTGGGGAGGGAGGAGAACAGTGGTATTAATGTAGAACAGAAGCAGCTGTAGACAAAGTTAACAGATTTATATATACAGTTGGTATGTAGGCTCTGCAGTCACGCATAGCTTAGAGCAAAACAAGGTAATTTAAGGTGTACAGAAATCATCATTAAGTTCTGGTCTAAAGAAAGAAAAGAATCTGCTAAAGTGACATGTAGTTTTACATTAAGACTATTTTATAAGTAATGCTAATAACAATGCCTACGAACCAATGGCCTCAAGCTCTGAAGTACGTCTATATGTGCAAATATATGCCATTGCACTGGGTCTGGCTGGGATGGAGTTAATTTTCTTCACAGCGGCCATCACAGTGCTGTGGTTTGGATCTGTGACAAAGCAGCACTGGTAACACATCAGTGCTTTGGCTATTGCTGATCAGTACCTGCACAGCGCCAAGGCTTTCTCTCCTTCCCCTACTCTGCCCCTCAGCAAGTAGGCTGAGGGTGGGCAAGAAGCTGGGAGGGAACATAGCCAGGAGAACTGAGCCAAAGGGTATTCTGTGCCATGTTACCTCCTGCTCGGCAACAGAAACTGAGAGAAGGCTTTGGAGCAAGTAGCCATTGCTTGGGGACCAGCTGGGCACCAGTCAGCTTGTGGGAGGTGGTGACCGCCTGCCTTTGCATGACTTTTTCTTCCTCTTTCCATCACAAACTGTCTTCATCGCAACCCATGAGTTCTCATTTTTGCTCTTCATATTTTCTCTCCCATCTTGCTGAGGGAGGCGGGGAGAGTGGGCAACCAGCTGTGGGTTGCTTAGCTGCTGGCTGGGGTGAACCCACCGCAGCCATTAATACACTGAACTGTGCTAAACAGTGAATGAAGTTTTGCCCTAAAGATTACCGTGCACATACCCACTTAAAGGTTGGTTTAGTGATTCATTGAAAAGTATCATTACAAAAAAGACCTTTTAAGCTTCGTAAGATTTCTCCAGACCCTTTATAAAACTGCTGTTCTAAAATATCTTTTTCCCAAAAAAAGTTTAATGTACTGCAAGACCATATGTTTTTTTAGAATACTAAGCCTCCCATTATTTCAATGGAAACAATTAGGCGATGATGACTTCGTTTTTCATGGCATTTAATACCTTCAAAAATGTGTGTCTGTTACCGAACTCAACAGAATCAAATCACCATTTTATGTAACATACATCTGATAAAAGTTGATCTGTACCTTAAAGTGTCTTCTGATGGGTCCTGCATTTTCAAGGTGTCCTCTAATGCGTCTGTGAGGGTAAGTATCACTTGGTTTTGAAGAATAGTAAGAATTCTAGTAGGAAAACAGTTATTAGCTTAATGTTACCAAATTATTCAAGAAAGCATACGAAGTTTCCAGGTTATACCGACAAATATTGCAACTCTTTCAGTCTTGTAGCATTTGACTCAGTGTTACAGCTTGAAGGAACCAGAGTTAACATGAGCATAGGGCCTGGAGTCCAGGCTGCCTGAAGCGATGGCAGAGCCTACAGAAGCCAAACATGATACAGACCATCCCAGTGGAATACTATCTTCTTGGAGAGGTCTAAGCAGGCAATATCCCAATTAAGGTGCTCTGCCCACTCCCCAAACAGATGCCTCAACTTGCGTGCAATAAGTGTGGTAGATGGGCTGCTATAGCAGTCATCCCTTGAGTTACGAATAAGGGCAACCAGACTACTACTCTGGACATCCCTGGTCAGCATATGGTCATCATCACAGGTCAGTATATTTTAGGGGAGACCATGTACTGTACTATACACACCACCACAGCAACCAGACAAATGTGTAGCACATTGCATTGGTCCTTAGAAGCTTCTACTTTTAACTCTATTACAGGAGAGCATTTTGAAGATTACTTGCCTGCCAGGGAAACACACGATTTCAAAAGCAAGAAGCACAGACAGGTGATACTGAAATTGTTCTGTCTCAACACACTGAACAGCTGCAGTGAAGCAGCCATCATTGCCCACAACAGAGCGCACCCTCCAGCCATTGTCCTACCTCTGTATTTCCTACCTTTTCCAACTTTTCCCACGACAGCTACCTCAAGCGGATGCACACAGATAAAATACCATTCACTTCCATCACTGCATGTGATTATAAATATTCACAGAAAGATTACATACTGGCATATACACTATGTTGAAGTCACCTAATGCAGACAGAACAGACTTGCAGACTAGCAGTTCTTTTTTTAGGTCCATTTTTGCATAATCACAAGTGTTCCAATGGTGTCAAACCCCTTTTTTTTTCCCAAAGGAAAGTTTAACAGCTTCAAATACATTTAAAAGACCCTAAAAAAGAGAACTCATGAAATATTTCATGTATTCTAACATCTAATAATATATGCAAATGCATGCTTTGCTGTTTACATATTTTCTGTTCTCTAACAAAGTATCAAACAGTGAACTGTTTGCAGTGGCAGAAACACTTCAGGATATGCTTTCAAACACTATTACTAGCAGAGTTCTAGAGGGCAGATTTCTAAATGAAACAGAATGGTGTTCAAATCCAAGTTAATGTTTAACTGGTATTTAAGCTAGGTTGGTTTTGAGATTATTTTTTTGAGAATATATTACTGCCTACAAGTCAACTATTTAGCTTCTTAAAATGCTTTGACAAGAGGAGATTCAGCAGAGAATAAAAAAAAGAAGACAACTTTGTGAGATCAAAGTAGTCAAGAAGGGTTTTCCAGGGAAAAAAGGTATGGAAAATTAAAAACACAGGAAAAAAGCATATCATGAACTTCCCAGCTCCCTTCTTATTTTAAGGATATAAAGATACTCCATGAAATCAAATTTACTTTCTCCATACAACACACAAATCAGGAAGCTACCCATTGAAGTACACTCCTCCTTAAAGCTGAGAATTCAGTAAGATGAAAAAAAAACATTCAAGAAAGTTTCCTGCTATAGTTAAAATAAACCTTTGGGAATTAAAAGAAAGCTTGTCTCAACTAACTGTGGATACACACACCCCTCCCCATCCTCACCTCCTTCAAGATTCAAGTACATTCATGGAAACAAAACCATCAGAACTACTTAATGCAAAGATACAGCAATCAGGACCTTCCTAAACCAGAGGTTTTAGATGAAGAGGAAAAAAAAAAAAAATGGGAAGTACAAATAGATATGTGTTCTTGTCATCTACTCTTTAGCTATCCTCTTTTTGTCAACAGGGTACAAGGCTCGATGGACGTTTCTTATGATCAAGGCTAGACAGACATTTGCACCTTCAAGCCACAAGTTCTCCTCAAGTTTAAGCTCAACCCCCAATTATTGAGAATTAACACGAGAAACACTCCCCTTCACTTGCCTGCTGTAAAAGGTGCTCTGATCTTGCACTGAAGAGTTCATACTGGTTAACCATGGGACATAAAGTAGGCCAACCACTACCACTTCCGTGTTTATTTTTAACCCAGGTGACTAATATTAAACACAAATTAACATTTAACAAGAGAGCAAAAAGTGGTGTTAATATCACATTTTGATAGTTTACTGTAAGAATTTTTTAATATGATCAACACATCATCTGTTTTAACATTAGGCAACATCCTAGCATCAGATATGATCCACCGATCAGGCTTTCAGTTTTCAAGCATCCGTCTTTTACCAGTGCTGATACACACAGCTCCCCAAGCAACGCTGACAAAAGCCACAATGAAATTTTACCAACAGACAAAAAATGTGCAAGTATTTATCCTATACATTATTTTTTTAAAAAAAATCCTGTGTCATAATTTAAGATGCTGCAGTGGTTTTCCTGTCAAATAACCTTTTTAAAATTTATTTTTGCTGTATTTCCTGAGCCTTGACACTGATATACATGTCATTTGAAACCTGGCTTTCTGATGTACTTCTCTGAATATTTAGCTGTAAACAAGTGCAAACAAACCTCAGAGGAGTGTTGAAGGTTACAGTTTGTTTCAGGTTTCCCAGGGTTTGCTTTTAAAGTTACAGTTGCTCTGCAACTCTGCTCAAAGTGGGAAGAGATGTCTATTGTGTACTTTGTGTGTTTTCCCACACCTTTACAATTTTGCTGATACGATGCAGTATTGCTACGTCTTCTGCGGCATAAAACAGTTTCCCACAAGAACTGGAGAGCTCGACTTGGGCTGTGAAACCAACTGAACCAATAACTACCCAAGAAGATGTGCAAAACCACAGAAAGTTACTTTCTTATGCAACAGCTATTATCTTGGCTTTTGCTTATGTTTCAAACTCTTGCTCAGTTTTTCCATGCGTTGCTGTGCCCCAGTCATATATCCTTCATTTTCAGATGTTCCTATTTACAAGCTGCGGTTGACCTAGTGTCAGCGTTCTGGTGACCCAGCAAACCACTTAAATCCAACACGTTGTTCTCTGAATGCTGCCTTTTAGTCGTGGTCTTCGCACTTTTCAAGGTGCCTGGCAGTGCTCACACCTGAACTGCACTATTCTGATGCAAGACTCTGAATGGCAAATCCCAAACATTTTTCCTCTTGCAGAAAGCAGCTATAAGTGGCCTTTACCTTCAATCATATTTGTTTTTCTAAGGCTGCTTTCAACTTCACTAATATTACATTTCCAAACAAAGTGGTAGCAAATACAGTCACACAGTTCTGAGTTTATTACAGAAAGTCTACTCAACACAGAAGTTACACATGGCTGAAGTTACAGTTGGCTGCTTGATGCCACTCCACTTAACTCCCACAACAAATACTACAGCAGCGCTACCAGCTTACAGGTATGGAGATAAAGCTTGAGCTATTGTCCACCAGGATAAGCTCTTCTCCAATCACACCCAGTCCCGAAGAACTCTTTTTGAGGAAAGCCATCTTCAGCACCTATGTTCTCACACAACATACGTCATAGGAAGTGCCCCACTACTGGAGCTAGCTTATTCAGCTGAATTGTTTGTACTGCTTCAGATATCAGTCAGCTATATTAGTAATCTGCTCTGCCTAGGAAAAAGATTACCCTCTTTCTGCATTGCTTTACATATTGAGTATTAGACATACTAGATAGACAGGGAAACAGACAAGGGGAGTAGAGTAAGAACCAAAAGGCAAGAACACAAAAACACAAGAGGAGATGAAATTAAAGAGTGCCAATTAAGGTACTGCAGACACATTTGCAAAATGTCTATAAGACCTCTGAGCCAGTTGGCAAACACTGATTAATTCTACTTTTACTGACAAATGTAGATGGCAAGCTGAAGTATTTTATCTTCCCACCTGTCTGCAAACCAGCTTCTGCATAGATGACTTCATGAAGAGTTACTCCTCCTTTAGGGCACCTTGCATTTACAATGCCCGTGCTTTCATAGCTACTGCTGTTCTGAACGGATTGCTCCTCACTGCAGTGCAGGATTGCCTAAGAACTGCACGTTTGCAGTTCACTATTAGGTATCAAAACACAGTCTTCCTGAATCTTCAGCACACCTAACAATAACTCAGATTCTATTTCAAACTAGCTCCCTTTTTATTTGCAATTACTGTGTTACTTAATGAGCAATTACTACTTGTTTTTCGAGACTTATTCAAGACTACGACTGAGTCTTAGATTAAGTGATACGTTTCACCAGTAACAACTTGTGTGGTTTTATACCGAAAGATGCACTGTTATATCTGCGAGACAGCTACATTTCAGTGATGGTCAGAACTTGGACTAAAAAGCTACCTTTGATGGACCTCATAAAAGTTTCATGGGCTTTTGTAACCCTGTCTTTAGGGTATTAATTACAATGTGTAAAGAATGACAGTTTATGTTAGTTGTCTCCTTATTTTGCACCAGCGGGGAGGTGGGGGGTGTATCACAGAAACATAGCCTCAGAAAGAATAAGTGCCCAAACTTATTGGGCTTATAGCTTTGATAAGCGCAGTGTCAACACAGGTAAGGATGGAATGTTATACAGTGGAATTACTTAGGAAATTTCAGACATTTCTAATTATTTGTGTCATTTATTTCTCATTTTTGTTTGTTTTAAAAGTAAGAGCTTTCCAGAACTTTTATCATAATGAGGAGAAACTCTGTTTTATCAGCATCACCCCCTACACAAGATTCAAACCTTCCCTTCCAACTGCTGACAACTAGAATATAGGAGAGTTCTTTTTCTCAAACTGTTCAACATTACCTCAGGTTATCTGCTCAATAATAAGGGCTTCTATTTTATAGTTTAGGTAGTGCATCATTAAGTAAAAGAAACGCAGTATTAGGTACAAGTTTCTTTTACAAAGATACAAGTAATACAAGTTTTTATTTTATAAAACCCCTTAATTAATTTCAGTAAGCCATTTTGAACCTAAAATTTAGTTCAAAAATTTAGTTTGACCGGCTCCTGCTACTCAATAAGAGATCTAAAGTTGACCACCTTATTTCTGGACTAGCTGGAAAAGTGTTTTGGTTTCACCCAACATGCAGATCTAAACCAGCTTTCTGAAACAACAAATTCCTGGTCGACTCACTGCTAGGTTATAAAAAACCAGCAACGTTGTTATGGAGTACTGCACAGGCATGGAAAAGCAAAAGAATTATTTTTGTTATATCAGCATTTGGTCATAAAAGTGAGTTTAGCTCACTTGTATTAATCTATGCTTCAACAAATATCTGAAGTACAGCACTAGAACTGTGAAATTACGAGCAGTTTTATTGTTGAGCAAAGCCTGAAGATAATAAAGCCTCACTTGAAATTTAAATGGGCAAGATATCACAGATTGTTAAATTTACATCAGCATAGACAATGTAGCAAAAAAGTGAATTATGAATGTAAGAACAAAAAAAATGCAGAAGCTACTAATTCTACATTTAGGCTTACCAGGTAAGGTTTTCCAATAAATTTCCTGAAAGGTGGCTTAATGAACTTCATACGCTTTTGGAAGCCATCAAGTTGAGAGGTTTGAGATTTTGACAGACAGCAGCTTTGCTGGTTCCTGATGTGTATGTGTGAGAGAGAAAGAGAGAACACAATTAAAATCTAAAGCCATAGTATATTAAAATCCTGTATTTTAAATTACCTTAGTCCAGCATCTGTATCACTTAGAGGTGCAAAGTAATGGGTTTAAAGAAATTTTTTTCTAGGACATTTGACAAGTTACTAGTCCTCTGACTAAACTCCATCCCGGGTTGCACACAGTTACACAGCAAGCTGTATTCCCTTAGGCAGTGACAGACTGGGAGGGATCCGCTGCTCCGAGAAAGGCTCGCCGGGCAGGGCGGGTTTCCCAGGCCCATCCGGCTGGGCCTGCACGGCTGGTCGCTGCTGCCCTCCGCTGGCCCAAACGCTGCCTGCAGTTCAGCAGCTTTGTACCCTCCTGCCTTCACAGCCGCGCAGGACTTTGCCTTTCCTGCAATCCCAAATCCGACAGAAGCTCAGATCAACACCTAGATGCCAGCTGGGTGCCTTAGTTTCATCCTCAGCAAGCAGGGTGCTCTGGCTTTGGGCTTTTGCTTGCTTGTTTTTTACTTTTGTTTTTAGTTTGCTTGGTTTTGTTTTGTTGGGGGTTTCTTTGTTCTTTGGTTGATTGGGGTTTTTTTTGGGGGGGTGTTTTTTCTTTTTACTCAGCACATCGCTTTTCATGGTATATGTTTTATTTAGAGGTTTATGTACACAACCGTATTAGTAAATACCAGAAGTCCAAATTTATAGCTCACAAAACTTGCAGAAACAGTTTTCATAGCTGCAAAATAAATTAAAGGCATTACACTGGACTAGCTCAAGGGCATTGCCAGTATCTCATATGCAAGTTATGAAAAACACCCAATCTCAGGAAAATTCTACCCATCATTGATACTATTACTGCCCTCTGCCCCCACTACATGGTTCACACTACTCTAACAGTGTAACCCCTCCTCACGTCAGACGGCCACACTCACTAGAGAAACCTGAGCCTCCTGCTTTAAGCGGCACACACAGAGGGCAAGCAGAGACAGTAACGGTGGAAGTGGCAAAAAAAGCCTTCCCAGATAATCAGGCCAAACATATGCTGAAGACACAGCCCCAGGTACCTGAAAGGCTAAATGCAACAGCCCATTTTCTTTTTTTCTCCACTTGACAGCTTCTACGCTTTTTGTTTAAAGCATCTCAAATACAAGAAATATTTCTCCTGCAGCTTCACAAGTTGGTTTGTCCTGGTATGTGTGCACTGCCACTACTTGCCATTATAGACAGCGTTTAAAATGAACAAACAGCAGCATTAAGAGTTATCTGCAAATCATGACTACAGCGTAGATACATTGCATTACACTCTGGCAGTTCTTTAATCAACATTTCTTCTAACACAAATTAAGTCATTCTCTAATCAATGAACTCCACAACATCAAAAGTGAAACAGGATGACTGAGGTTAGCAAACACCTCTGGGGCAAACACCTTTAATGAACCTATTGGAGGAACTCATAGCAGTAAAAAGCTATTCCAAAAATCTAGCTTTTCTTCATAAAATTCTCCAAGATTCAGAAAAAATCCAATTCTTCGTTGATATTCCACACGAAGTTACAAAATGACCAGGGCAACACAACAATATACTCATCCTAGAATGTTTTTATGAAACTACAAAATACCAAGAGAATGTTGTTATATGGCACATCAAGGAGTTTAAAAATTGTTAAGCATCCTCAAATCCATTTCTTCCTCTGTTCCTACTCAGTGCTAGCTACAATTTGGGCTTGCTTTTCATTTTTTCCCCACTGCAGCTTAACCTTTTTCAAGGTAACACTCCATTACAGAGCAGTTTGCAATGCGTGTCAGTTGAATTTCAGTCCAAGCCAAACTTACAAGGACAAATGTGAATGTGACTGTGGAAGAGTCAAAAAATGAACACGTAAGAGAACTACAGGCTGGGGCCAACAGGAGTGTTATTTGCCAATTACCTTGGAGTTACACCATCTACATGAAACACTCTCTCATCTTCATTCTTCAGTCTCTCTTTTCTCCTCCTTTCTATATCATGCCGTAGATCATTTGGATCGTCTAACACTCTCATAATGTTCTAGTTAAGAGGAAGGGTTAAAGTCAAGTTAGCTAGTAGCAACTAAACACTGACGTGATTCCGTCCTTCAGGGGTTGCATTCGGTATATAACCTTGTTAACGTAGTTCAACTATCTGCACACAGGATGGATGCATGTCAACCCAAGGATCCAAAGTACAAAACAGTAACAAAAAGTAGTCCCAAACAATTTCCCTTTCTTGCACCATCTGCCCTTTTACAAGTGTCCACACAACAGTGAACAGAGCACTGGAATTCTGCATGGAGTGGCCAAGGCAAAAATATTCACATAAATTCTAGTAAGTCTTAAGACATTCTACTATTCTTAATTAAGTTGAATCTCACATACTTACACTATAGAAAAAAATGGTAACTATATCACAGTATACATAGCTTGAAAGGGTAATACAGAAAATCTTATGTCCCTGGATGAAAGCACGGGATAAAATAGCATTCTGAGGAATTATGTGGATGTTGGGCTATTCCAACAGCAGGGTAGGAGAAATGTTAAGGCCTTTTCTAATCTCAGAGGGAAAGTGAGAGCTACATGTCACGCACCTACTTAGTATTTACCCTATTTAAAACCAGACAGGAAAGCAGGAATAACCACACTCCATGTACCCTGGAGAACACACCTGCATTTTACTCATTGGTGAGCACAGTATACTTGCACCATTATGGTATCTCAAATGTGCATTTATTTCAAAATAGTCAGAATACTGAGAGTCTTCAAAACATGTAAAAACAAATTACCAATAGCAAGGGGAAAACGTTTGCATCTATATCACTTTAACTTATTGTTTGCCAAAAAAGTTAAGTACTCATGATACCTGGGGAGATTCAGATGGAACAGTTTGTTTGTTCTGAAGTTCTGCTAGAGACATGTCAATCCTCCTAGAATACAAACATAGTACAGAAAAACAACTGCCATCAATATAAATAGTGAAAGCATTATTGAGCATCTATGGAACTCTTTACAGACTATAGGCAGGTAGTTTAAAGTCAGTGAAAAAAACACTTTATATGGTGTAAAGTCTACTGAAGATTAACTACCTTAATGCAAATTAAGGCAAAAGGCACATCAAATACCTGTGAATTTCTGGATCCAAACGTATTTTAACTTCATTGATATTTGCAACTGGTTTATCCTGAATTTTTGAGAATCGTTCATGTAGAGTTATAGCAGAAGAAGATGTAAAATAATTTGCTGTGAAGAGATATTAAATACAAGAATGTTTATTTGCATTATTTGAAATCCACAGTGGGAAACCGTATCTTTTAAAAAGATTAACTCTAATGGGCACCAAGACAACTTCTGAGATTAAATTTCCAACTGTTTCCACTTGCAGTTTAACATTCACAAATCAAAGACTAGGCCAGCCCAACTTAGACATCTTCTTATTTACTAAGATTAAACTCATTAGAAAGTTAACTATTTGTCATCTCTGCCTTGGTAGTATTCAACACTGAACATGATGCAGCAGTCTAAACTCCAATCTGAAAAATTAAAGGAACTACATACAACTAGGAACTTGTGAGAACAGCAAAGCTCCTTTTTTTTCCTTCTCTTTCTCCTAAACGAGCAGGTTAGTCTAAAGTACTAGCACAAAATCCCTCCACCTTAACACTCCACAATAATGCCTCTGTCATGGACTGAGACCTTCTTACAATCAATCATTCTCCACTCAACTACTTTAAATTCTCAGCCTACAATTTCCTTAAACAATACAGAACAAAGGCAAAGACATAAAGGAAGCCAAATGCAAACTACCTGAGATTTACAAGGACAGCATCTCTAATTCATCATTGGTTTTAGTAATTATAAATATATAAACATATACCCCAAATATTACAGCCACCTTTAACTTGATGGATAATTGTGATTATTTCCTGAGTAAATTCTCTTGATGGGTCGTTTTCAACATTTTGTGTTACAGATTCCATGTGCTCAAACACCGGATGAAAATTTTCATTTTTCCTGCCAACAGCAACCAGATCATGGGACATCTGTCTCTCTGTAGTATGACTAGCAGCAGTCCTAGAATAAAAATTTGCAGATATTCACTTTAAAAGAATTCACTATATCTGAAAACTTCAAATAGACAAGTAGAGCAAAACAATAAATTAAGTAGTTCATTTTGGGAATAAATGTGATGAAACTGAAGTTTTCTTTCGTTCCTTTTTTAAATTAAAAACTCATAAGGCCATAAGGAAGAAAAGCTATATTAAAATACAAAGAGATATGACTACGCTCTCATGAATCCTTCCTACAGTGAAGAAAGTAATAAAAAAAGTGAATTTTACACTTAATTCATCTAGCTTATCAAATAAAGCCAAAGATCCTGATATACTACTTCAGTCTAATTCTGGAAGGCAATTACATGTGTGTCTTTGTTTAGAAGGGGCTACCAATTTTCAAGAACAGTTCAGAGACGTTAAAATCTCACAATGTCTTTGGGAACTGAATCATCACTTGAGCCTAGTGAAACAGCTTTCCAGTGGCAATGTGTGAACTTAAGAACGTGTTTACCATCTTTTTGTCAAATTTTTCTCATTCTAAATAAGTTCACACCCCAAACGGCTGCATTGTTGCTTAAGTGTTATTTTGACAAGGAAGCTAACACTTTAAAAATCCTGCTGTTCTTGTTGCAAGGAAAACGCTTGTTATTTGGAAAGATAAATTGAGGACTCAAACAGCCCATGTAAAAGCTTTTAGGATAACTGTTTACTGTGCATACTGCAAAATGATTATGTGTCTGCCCATCCTGTATTTGAAGCATACAAGACTAGAAATTTCGTTCAAACATATCAGAAATAGCCTCTAGCAGATGCCAGAAGTCATCTATTTGCCCCCAATAAACTGGAAATAAATGCATGCAAGAAGGAATCCAAATAACCTCAGTTGTAGATTATTTTAATTATCTACCTGGTCCCCAGGTTTATAAAGAAAGTATTCTTCTCAGCTGAGTCATTTCAAATTTGTTAAAGGCCTAAAGTACAAATGCACAAATATTTCCAGTCATCAGCTGCTGCAAAATTAGTGTTTTCATCTTTTTTAAAAAAAATAAAAGATTTAGCACTTTTGGCTGTGGAAGCAAACCTTCCGCACATTAAATTAGCTGTAATCAGTGTAGTAGTTTCTTCAGTCTGCAAGTAATTACTATCTCCATTGCACATGACTTTCAAAAACAGCACCAAGAGACTACCAGATACAGGAAACGTCCTGTAGGCTTGCAACAAAACCCAACAAAAGTTATTTAATTATTTTCCTTACATTATCATTAAGGAAGTTAAATGCTTGTCCTAGCGGGGGGGG
>JMFS01018442.1:0-23418 GCA_000699545.1 Podiceps cristatus
TGGTGCAGCAGGTCACTGACCATTTCCCTTTGGATTGTGGTGGTCTCATTCTGTTCCCCATCCCTGTCTTCCAGCTCAAGGGTCTGGGTACCCAGCAAACAACGAGTCCTGCAAATAAAGGCTGCGGCAAAGAAGACATTAAGTACCTCAGCCGTTTCCTCATCCTCAGTCACAGTGTTTCCTCCTGCATCCAATAAAAGAGGAAGATTCTTCCTCGTCCTCCTTTTGTTGTTAATGTATTTATAGAAGCATTGGCTGCTTGAGTGCCTTTGCTGGCAACAGCCAGACTGAGTTCTAGATGGGCTTTGGCCCTTCTAATTTTCTCTCTGCATTGCTTCACTGTGCCTTTGTAGTCTTTTTGAGTGGCCTGTCCCCTTTTCTAAAGGCCATAAATTGTCTTTTTGCTCCTGAGTTCCAGACAAAAATCTTAATTCAGCCAGAACGTTCAGCCTCCACTCAGCCTCACATTCTTATCTGTTATTAATTGAGGTCTTTATTCTGTACCCCCTGCAGTAGCTTACCAAGCTACTTGGGGTCAGGATGGGTAGGAAACACTGTCAGGGACAAATGAACGATCTGTAAGAAATTATACATTCATGCATGAGTACTTTATTCAAAGAGGCTATACAAGAGTTTAACTTTGGTACAAAGATGAAAAGAACAGCATTCTTATGCTATGTTCCACCATAGTATTTACATATTTGTATGTAAAAAACCCATCAATATTAATAACTATGTACACATGAAACAACTTTGCACACTCCAGTTTCTAAACTACACAATAAAAACTGTCAATTAAAGTAAAATGGACTTTACGTCTCCTTGGAGATAAAACAAGAGAGATCTTGGGGGTTCCACTGTCAAAACCATTTTTTTTTTTTTATATATATTCTCCACAGTCTTGTTAGTTATTGCGATGTTCCCTTCACTTACCAGGATTCTGGTAGAAATGATTAATTACTCATAGGATTTCTCTGGTCAAGGTCATCTTTAAGAGCCTTTTTGATCTTCTGTTGAAGTGGGATGTAGATATTAATATGTGGAATATCAGAAACTGGTTTCTGTGCACAGATTTTTGACTTGTGCTTGATGGCCTCAGTTGGGATTTTAAGTCCCAGTGCAAAGTTTAAGGATATACCTAGAAAATAAGAAATTATGCAATCTCATTTTCAGATAAAGAAAGATTTCAGCAGTAGATAGAGCACAAAATGATTTTCAGAATCCTGAGAAATGAAAGAGCTTCTATAATCCTTTATTGATGAGAAAAGAGGAAAAATAACCCAAACCCAAGTATTTTCCTATAGTGGGAAAATGTTTCCTTGATTTTTATCAGCTCCTTATTGGGTCCTTATTTCTGTAAAAAAAACTTGTAACACTGGAATTCATACCTTGCAGAAATAAAGATGCATCTTCCTAGGTAGTATCTCCTACTACAAAAGTAACGTCATTAGATAAAATGTTGCGTGACAATAAAAATGAAGGTTTTTCTTCATTTCTTCAAAAATGAAGATTTTTCTTTTCTCTCTGCAAATACCTGCAAGCAATATCTATTTTATAATGAAAATTTTGTTTCTGATTTCTCTTTTGCCAACAACTGATGAAGCATCAGATCAGGGTAATACTGTGCTATATCTTTAGGGGCTCTAGGACTGTAGTTCTGTCTTGGGCCTTATTCTAATGACTAGCCACATGAAAATGCTGATCAGTCATCATCTGTTGTAATAGCAAACTGAATTCTAATGTAAGTCAAAGGATCTTTTTTTCCACATTTACTGAGAGAATAATATTCACTATAAAGAATGAGCCTTTCCTAATCAGATGGCTCAGTTTTCTCTCTCATCACAGGTAAGGCTATAAGCATTTACCACCTGAAGGTAAGTGGTAAAGGTACCGTTTCAACCACTAAAATGTTGAGGCAAAGTAAACCTTGAAAGCTGAATAGTTTTGAACTGACTTTTTATAATCATCAGTGAGTACGTAATCTCTGAAACATGCATACGGGTTACTAGTTTGAAATATGCTACAGCCTGGTTTGTTGACTCTATCAAACATAGACCCTCATCTGTCATTTAACAACCATCTGGTGTCTGTTGGCAAAGTATCACTTCATCATCTGTAGAATATTGTTCATGTGAGGGCTCTAGACCTAAAGCAAATCTTGAGCTATTCATATATTCAACATGATCAGATCTTTTTTTCCCTTTTTTTCTCTTGCAGATCTCAATTTTTTTAGATTATTATTGATACAAAGTGTCATTTTCAAGCAGAAACATATTTAACTGTCCTTCACACCCTGAGGCTTAAAATTAGATACTTATGTCTACATTTATGGACGCAACAAGAAGCCTGTTCAGGATTTTGAGAAACAATTAGCCTATGCCACTCCCACTAACTCCAGCCCAAGTTTTCAGGTGCTCAGCTGTCCTCACTGTGCTCAGTACGTAAGGTAGCTGTACAATGAGGTCATTAATATATAACACTAAGTGCGACTTGAAGATTGTAATTTTAAACAGCAGGTTTTGACTCTACTGGCTACAATAATTTCCCTAGACTAATACCCTTTGACAAGTGTCTCTCTAATTTCCCAACTGTTGCTTTGATTTTATATTGCTCTCTAATAGAATATCACTAAGCCATCAGATTCAGTGGAAAAGAAAGGATGGCCTTCCAGAATTTGATTTGGTGCCAAAATTTGAACTTATATGCAAGTACAATAAGAAAATTATGCAGAGTTTCTGCCAAGTGCAGACTACTGTAAAAACCTTTTGAAATAATATCAGTGTTAGAATAAAGAATAGATTCTTACATCAGATTCTTTTTATATGTTTGCATACAGTCACTGAATGTTTCGGGGTTGGGGTTTTTTGGTTTCTATTCTAGGGCCTTTTGTTGAAAGTTTCTAAGATATTAAAACACAACCACAGTCTATTTTCTCCACTGTAATTTCCTCAGTGAACCTTGAAAAATCAGTGGTTCTTAGTGTGCTCAAAAATGACAATGTAAGTGCTTGCAGGCAGACTCAAGAACTTATTAATGACAAATTTTGTCATGGGGAATTTCCTAGCTTTAGGAATATGCAAAAATATGTCTTAGGTACATTTGAAACCTGTTATTCTTCACATTCAATGCTCTCTTGAAAAATGAATTATTCTGTTAGCTAATCAATGCCTACATTTTTTTGTCTTTAGTTTACATATATAGCATAATCAGTACTCAATATGTACTAGCTGCCCAAATTGTTTTAGCAGCTTCCACCAAGTTTGGCTAAAGTGCTGTGAGTAGTTAAATGAAATAGTTTAATTATAGCTTAAGTATTTCTGCCATGTCAATGTACTTCTGTACTAAAAGTTACTAACTGCACTTAAAATTACTAATTTTCAATGCTTAAACTTTCTTGGTGTGGAATAGAGAGATGATATCTAATTTTAAACAGTCAGCAAACCTTTCTGTTCTCCTCAGCTCTTATACTTTATTTTCCTGCTTAAGATTCTCAGAGTGTCTCATCCTGGATAATTGGAATATTTATTAGAAATTACTTTTTCTGTCCTTATCTGTTTGAAGATATATATTTTGTAATGTGTTTAGCACTAAGGTAAAATATGCCAAAAAATCACTGTTTTTCCAAATCAATTACATGAATAATCATGAAGAAAAAAACTATGTCAGCATTTTATCCTAACCTCTGGCTTTGTATATGTCCTGGTGTTTTTGGATTAACCAGGCATCAAACAAGAAATGAACACAGAAGTTCTTGTTAAATAATATCATCTGGTATTAGTGTTCAGAGGTTGGAACATTATTTGACAAAATGAAGCTTTCGGTGAACTTAATTAGGAACAGAGTGCAGGAGTGGACTTGAGGTCAAGCTCAGAGCCAGAATTGCCAGCTTTACTCATTGCTTATTTAAGGCTGCTGCAACTTATGTTTAGCTCTGGTATAAATTAGCTGTACAAGCTTTGTGCATGAAAAGAAACCTCAGACAACAAGGCAAGCTCATATACAGATAAAGTCAAACTCAAAATTTTAACAGTGGAAGTATCTGCTCTTGTGAAACGTGTATGTTTCCTGGTGTTGTATACCAGGCTGCCTCATCTATTTTGCTTGTTTCTTTTTTTTTTTTTTTTTTTTTTTTTGTCTATAACAATATTAGGTGTACATCTCTGGGCTGAGAAGATAGTTTAGGGTTGTTCCTGGAAGGACCTCTGGGGCAATTTCTGAGTGAGAATAATAGACACAGTGCCAAATATGATTACACAGACTGAATCCATTTTGTATAGACAATTGGGATTTAAGTCCCTTATGATCTGAATGATTTTCCCAAACAATAGCAACGTAAAGGGATAATTTTACCTGGAATTTTGGAGAGACTAAATTAATCCTTCTCCTGTTTTCATTGGTAGGTCATTCTTCTTATAGGCTTTAAGGGCTTATAGTATTCTGTATAATATACACAAGCAACATGTGCAGACGGCAGGAATTGAACTGATCTCTCCGAATTATCCTGCTCTGTATCACCAAACAAAGGAAATCTCATTTGGGCATCAGGTCTGAGAATATTCAGCCATATTATTCAAATAAAATTTGTGGCAGAATTAATTAATTTTTAATAGTCTATTCACGTCCTTTACATCTGGATGCTGAACTAGATAGAATTCCCACCCAAAATCATTCCACCTACTACAAGCCCTACTCCTTGCTCAGATGTACAACATCTGTTCTTCATGTATTTAAGGACAAATGTCTGTGTAGCTTCAGTTCTGGTTCTGTTGAAATTGATTTCTGGGTCATTACATTGCTGACTTCCTCCGTAGTCTTGGCTAGTCTGGACAGTTAATAAAGTATAACCTTTGTTGTTGTCTAATCCTCTCAGCTGTACTAAGGAGTCAACTTTACCCTGAAGGTACATGGATACTGATTCAGCATGCCTGAAGAACTTCATAATGACAGATTAATGAGTTGATGACTTGATGACTTTGTAATTACTCAGTAAACCTGGAAAAGGAGTTTGTTTTCTTCCTTATTATGAAATAAGAAAGTAAATATACCTTTCAAAATCTAAGTATAGCACAGTCAAGATGACATCTAAGAATGGCTCCCATACTTGTGAGTATATGTGAACTTCTACGTATGTACACATAACTGAAATGAACTCATATTTAGAATTTGGATGAGGGTGAGATCAAACAAGTGAGACAGTCTGTTCAAGACAGGATAGAAAAGTGTGGATGCAAGACTCAGTGCTCAATTTATAGGTGGTTAAGCATTCCCTGTGCCATGCCAGTCAGCAGAGCTGACATAATTCTAAAACCTTTTTGCTTTTATTCATGATGTCCCCTCCAACCTTGCCTGCTGGGATTCATTGTCAGTGTTGTATCTTTGAATAGACGCCACAAGAACATCGATGTGGCATAGAGGCCTATATTATTCAGTTACCATAAATATATGACAGGTGACTATGACTCAGTCTGAATAACATTCTTCCCCCATTTCTGATGAACAGAGGTTGCAAGAAATAGCAAAGCCACATTTTTAAAAGAATATGAAAAAAAATCAC
This sequence comes from Podiceps cristatus, assembly GCA_000699545.1. Lineage (NCBI taxonomy): Eukaryota > Metazoa > Chordata > Aves > Podicipediformes > Podicipedidae > Podiceps > Podiceps cristatus. The sequence continues at coordinate 5,555 of JMFS01018442.1, forward strand.
AGGTGTTCATGAAGACCTGAACTGGGAAACAGGATTCTTTTGAGATATGAAAGAAACAAAATCCTCTCAGAGGGAGTGACTGAGCCTCAGAATCCATTGAGGTTTGGCCATCATGAGCATTTAAGGTCCAGAGAGATGGGGATCAGTTTTTTTGTTCTCTCCTGCGCTCTATTTGTGCTGCCCTGTGTCACTGTCACATTTTATGTGTGAATTTAACACTCCACCATACTGTGCATTACAAGGTGTCTCAAACCACGCCTTACATCTTTATTACTATTTGACCTGACCTTGGCTTTGTAGCTTATTTTCTTCTGGTTCACTGGGAATCTATGAAATAGAATACTTCAGGTCTGTGAGGTACTTTTCTGTGGTGAAGGGGTGGCATCTCCATATCCATTCTGTTTCCTGTCCTCTCTGATGTCCCCATCTTTGTGTCTTTCAGCCTACTGACTGTGCCTGGTATTTGGGGATATTGTACGTTACCACTTAAATATCACCATTTTCCCTTTATTCTTTCTTTTTCATTTGTATCTCATTTCATAGCATGTAAAATTTAACATTTTCTGCCTACTATGATTGTTATTATGCTCTTGTACCTTGTTATGTTTGTTATACTTTTTTCACTGATTTCATTTCCATTCTTGGCAAATATGTTGTAGGATAATGCTTGTCTGCTTTATTTTCACTCCAGAGGCTATTGAACAGAAATTTAGGCCTGTCAGTTTTTGACTGGTGACAATGTTTGTGTTCTTCAACTTAGTCTTCATGTTAGACTGCTTTTAAACCACGCTGCTTAGTCTGATGCTGTATTGCCAGATGGGAACAAGGCCCAGTTCCTTTCAGCAACGCCTGGCCAGCCTCTGTGGTACATTTTTCTGTTTCCACTGCTTGACAAGTGTTCTAAGAAAAGACAGTTTTGCAATTCCAGCCACGTAACTTGCTCTTAACTACTTTAAATTATTATCTTCTGAATTTAATAAAAGAAGATAGCATCACAAATTACACTCATATTGACCATATAAGGGTTAAAATCTGATCTTGAAAGAAATCAGAAACTGTATCTTATATATACATGCATTAACAGAAGATGCTATAACTAAGATATTCTATAGCTCATAAAAATACTAAAATTCTCTGTCTTTGACTGAGTTGTCACCAATTAACCAGTGTGCCCATACTTGTATCCCTGCCTTTATGTTGTCATGCAATGGAAACTCCTCCGCTGCTCCACGACTCTGTGTTACAGAGAAGCAGTGGTCATCTTCTTCAACATGGATATTAATCAGGTCTTCTTTTTTAAATGGAGACCGGTTTAGTAGTTTGATTCTGACAGCATCTGTTAGATTTGAAGATTTAAGCAGAATCATGCTCAACACCTGGATCCCTCCCTATAGAAGGAGCATTTTGGTGCTCCAGCATTACCTCCCATCTGTCAGAGATGACAGGTTTCTTGGGAATGCCCAGAGAGAGTTCTCAGGTGTGTGGAAAATCTTTTGTTCAGAAACATCAATATTCAATAGTGGTGTATGTGCCTGTGACTAGCTGCTGAATGAGCACAACCAAGCCTAACCCTCCTGTGAAGGCCCTGCCCAGCAAGCCAGGGGCTGTGTCTGACCCTGGTCCCCCTCACTGGGCCTGATCCTATCCCCTACACATGGGCTGACATCCCTTGCCTGGATTCAGCCTGTCCCCAGGGAGGTGCCTGGTGCCCAGGGATGGCTCTGCCCCTGCCTGCCCAGCTCCTGGCTGGGGTAGTGGGATGGGTCCTGTTAGCCAGGCCCTGCCCGGCTGCTCTGGGCAGCCCCCATGGCCCCAGGACCCAGGGAGCAGCTGGGCCATGCAGCACCCAGACGCTGGGAACGTGAAAGTCAAATGTGTTAAAGTCAACTCAGCCTGGTGCTGGAAACACAGTCTTAATGAAAGTGACAGATGTTCAAGTCTGGGTTGCTTGCCAATTTTTTTCAGAGGCCAGAGTATACTGGGTGGAAAAGGTTGTGTGTCACAGCTTTGAAAGGAGAAAGCGACTGAAGAGGCCCTCACGAGGAAAGGTGATGAGCAAAATCATAGAATAGTTTGGATTGGAAGGGATCTTTAAAGGCCATCTAGTGCAACCCCCCTGCCAAGAACAGGGAGATCTTCAACCAGACCAGGTTGCTCAGAGCCCCGTCCAGCCTGGCCTTGAATGTTTCCAGGGATGGGGCTTCTGCCACCTCTCTGGGCACCCTGCTCCGGTGTCCTCACCACCCTCATTGTGAAAAATTTCTTCCTTATGTCTAGTCTATATCTACCCTTTTTCACTTTAAAGCCATTGCTCTTGTCCTATCACAGCAAGCCCTGCTAAAAAGTTTCTCCCCCATGCTTAGTTACAGATTTTGGTGGACACTAACTGTATGGGAGGAGCAGGTCTGAAAATGTGCTGGACAATTCTTGCTCTGTGGTGGGGCTTAACAAAACATTGCAGGAGATCCTAATTGTGCCAGCCCCAGTCTCATGTGCATGGTGATGAGCCACAGTTTCACATTCTCCATTAAAAATAGCATTTTCAGAAATTTAAATCATAAGCAAATTTGAGAGACATGACACTGTACTGCTTTTTTGTCCTGACAAACCTTGTAAAAGATTTTACTCAGTTTTGTAAAGGTCTAAGTGATAATACTTTCTCATTCATTAACTAAGAAATCACAGCTCATAAGTGCTTTTAGACATTCTCTCTGAATTAATTTGGCTCCCTGACTGGTCTACAATGTGTCATTTTGTAAGACTAGACTTTCCTTTGGGTTATACTATTTCATTAATGAAGAATTTGAAATAAACCTCTTTATATCTTCAAAAGCTTTTTCTTGTATTTCAGTCTATTCCTATATGTTATTTTAAATATTAGTTGGCTCAGAGGCTCACAGGTTTTCGACAAATGATTAAGAAATTCCAGCACTATCCCTAATGTTCTTTGACTAGCACATATTTATAGGACTGAGTACCTTTATGATTTTTTTCACATCATAGTTTAGTCCTTCCTTTGTCAGCAAAAGCATGCCATGTGGCACTTGCTCTTACTAAGCCTAATTCAATGCAACTTCAGGTTAACTAGATTCCATTTAATAATTTTTTGCCTAAGTTAAATTCAGTTTCTGCTCATGACCTCTTCACATTGCCTTGTTCTCAAGTAATTATAATGTCAGCAATTACTTGTGTAATAGTCAAGCAGTCTTTCTTGACCTCAATTTAGTTTTCATCAAGTGAGTTCTTACATGAACAGTGCTTTTAACTACACATAACTATGTAGTATCTAGTACAAAAATAATTAACTTGATGAAACTTCGATTTCTGTTCAGTAATCTTAAATACAAGTATGTTATTTACACTCTTATGGTAAATTTACCCCTAAGAACACATGGTTCTGATTAGTTTTTCCTCAAAGTTTATATCTTTTCTTTGTAAATCTTTAAAAATACCTTGATTAGTTATTATTCATTAAGCTTCACATATATATATATACTTCCACTTAGTATTATATATAAAAAGAGTTTGCATCTTGAAAAACAATTTTCACCTTACTTTAAGCCATGCCACTGGTTTTTTTTGTTGTTGTTGTGGTTTTTTTTTTTTTTTTTTTTTTTTTTTTTTTTTTTTTTTTTTTGTTTTTTTTTTTTTTGTATTTCAGATTGGAGCTTATTTTTACCTGTAATTTCTTTTCTTAATATTGTTTCTGTGTTGGGAACATATACAAGTACCTTTGATTTGTGAAATGGCAATGATGCAATCAATATGATTTTTATTTCCTTTATGCTGCCTTTACATATGTATCCTAGGTCCCTTATATTTTTACTGCATGTAGGTTTATTTTTATCTTCCTTTGTTCACTAAAACTACAGAACAACTTGCAATCTGTCTGAAATTTAAGTGATTTCACAGTAACAAAGGTAAGCATTAAGCATATAGATTATTTTCCTCTGTACATATTTGTGTCAACTCAGATTACACTCCCTCAATTTTCTTAGTCCAAACATTTTATCATTACTTCCTGTTTTATTTTCTCTAACTTTATTTTAAAACTAACTGGCAAGATTATTTCCTTATCCACTAATATTTCAGGGGAATTTCCTCTTCCATGTTTTTCTGATCTGTTTCTGAACTATTTCTATGGAGAGATGACCAGATGTGAAACCTGATTTAGGATCCTGCCAACTACACCAATTTGTTGCAGATGGGTGATTTAGATCACTTAAAGAACCATCATCAAAGGTATTAGAAAAAGTGGGTTTAATATGATGTTGTAGAAGTGTGACCTAACAAAGTTTGATGGCAAGGTTCACTATTAATTACTGCATGGAAGGAACAAAGGAAAACTGAGTTGGAATCAAGTTCACAGAGAGACTGGAGATGCAAAAGCATAAGAAAGACCCTCCCATTGAGCCACAAGATTCAGTGGACCCCCGTGCTTTCTAAACTCCTTCTCAGAGAGGAGTCTAGGTCCAAACTTGGTCCCTGACTTGGTCAACAGTTTATGTCTAAAGGATTATACGTGCAAAGTTTGCAATAGCTGCACGGACTGGTAATGTTTCATTAGTATCAATTCAGCATTCAACCAAGGTTACCAAGGCAAAATCAAAGTTACCATACTACAACATTATGTACGATATTGGTTGCTTACCAAAGACCTGCCATTGGTAAAGGGTCCCTCTGCCTCGAGGAGCAACCTTAAGAGATGTCCCAGCTCAAGGGGAGATCCCCACCATGCAAGCACGCTGCCTAGCAGGGAGAGCTCAAAGGCGGCTCACTTAGGCTGCCGTATTTGTGGGGTGAAGTGGCTGGCTCCTAGTCAAATTAGATGCGTTGGGGAAAGGTATGCATGAGGCTCCTTGTACCCACAACATTCTTTATCCCTTGATAAATGAGTCTTGGACAAGCCACCCCACTATTCATGTGTTAATCACATGATTGGTGTTCCAAGCTCATGTGCATCAATGCTCACTGTGTCACTTTGCTCCTTTGTGGGTTTTCAGAGAACAGATTGAAACTAGAGGAGTTCATGGCCCGGCTATGGCTCAGGCCTTTACCTCTTCTGGAGCCTGCACCAAACCACCACCAGTCCTGTCAAGGGGTTGAGTGCATCTGTCACACCTGAGATGAAGGTTTAATCTCAGTCAAAAACATGTAGATGTATTCTTCCAATAAGTACCACTCAGGCTTAATAGTGCTTTCAAGTGACACACAAACTGAAAAACCCATAGTAAATCTCCCAGTTTTAAATATCCTGGTAATGTTGCTAAGCACGCATTATACACATGCATAGTATGTGGAATAGATGTTCTAATTGGTATTTTGTAAAAGTTATTGCAAGTCAGACAGAAATTCTGTAGTCAGTTGTGATAGTGATAAGAATATTAGCTTAAGTACCCTTTTTAATAAGCTTGGAGAAAAAACAGTTTTCATTTTCCTATTTCCTTTAAAAATGTTTGAGGTGAGACAATCCATGGCTGTTTTTCACTGTTCCGTCAGTGCAGCCCAGACTCCTAAACAAATTATTCTGACTCCTTCCCCCTGAGCCACTGTCAGTAATTTTTTTTTTTTTTCAGCTGCAGATTGGTATATTCATAAATTTTAACTTTCCCAGTAACTTGTGAAAAAAAGACAAGCAAAATGAAAGCAATCAGGTTTCTTTAATAAATATGTCACCTCACATTGAATAGAAATAGCTATAGCTTTTAGAAAACCATCCTTTTATCTTTTTCTTCTCTGCATTTCACTGTTGCAACTGCAGAGCTGTACAGCTGCCTCTTGCTCAACTTGCTGAAGAACCCTTTTCTGTAAAGCTGCTCCCCAGCCAGTCAGGCACCAGCTTTTACTCGTGCAGAGGGTTAATTTGTTCTAGTTTGCCATTTTTTAACTTCAGGAGATGTCATCCCATTTCACCAGCCTGTTGAGATCCCTCTGAATTTCAGACTCCAGAATATGAATCACCCTTCCCAGTTTGGTATCTTCTGTGAAATGAAGTGTCGGCATTTCATCGCCATGGAGGTCAGCAGTGCAGTCAAACTGTATCAGACCTAGTATCAACCTCTGTAAAGCAATGTTACTAGCTGAGGTAAACCATGGATTTAAATAGTGACATAATGATATTTTCTGTTTGCTCCCCTAGTTTCTTTCTCAATGATTCCTAACAATTGATTTGCTATTTTTGACTTGTACTGCCAGTTGCACTTATTTTTTATGGATTTACCTATCAGCTGAAAATCTCACTCCTAAGTGGTAATAGACAGGTCAGGCTGTTTACACATGTGTACAAACAACGTTTATTTTTTCCACATGAACCTTGAATTTCACCTGTTATATCATTGAGTAGTGACTCAGTGCCATAGGTCCTGTTGAAGTTCTTCATAATTTATTTTTCTCCTCACTGAACCTGGTGCACATACACTGTTAAAATGATTCATTACTATGTTGAACTACATAAACCCCTGTGAAAGACTTCTGGTTACTTCCAATGTTGGTTGGAAAACTGAACATTTAGTCCTAACTTCTTTTTCCTGTCTCTTATCCAGCAGCTTATTCAAATTTACTCCTACTTTTGATTTCCTTTACAAGCCTCCTTTTGTCCTTTGTTCCTCTGTACAGCTCTTGAATCTAAGAGCATCAATGCAATTACAAAATGGTATTCTTTTTGGAAGATTCTGAACAAGATCCTGTATATTGTTTTGCACCAAATCAATGGTAACCCTTATTTTTTGTGGGCTTCCTGATTAGCTGATCCTAACACAAACATGGTTAGTCTCTTGTAATGTCATCTGCTTTATTTCCCATAGTGATATTTGCCTCACGTATAGGAGGATGCTGATGATACACACAAAAACTATTTCTTGTTCTCACTGTCTGTCTTCTCTGAGCATTTGGCAGTCGTATCATAATCCTGGTCAGGCACTCTCTAATAGTGACCCAAATCATTATTCTCATTTAAGCTTGGTATTTTGGTCCATTCAGATTCTGTAGTGAATCTGTTAACATGTTTTGGACCGAAGTTTTCTTTTACTTGTCACACTAGGCTGTTACATGTTTGGTTTTTTTTTTTTTTTTTGCATTTAATGTCCCAGTTACTGCTAACAAATTTCTGATATATCTATACACGTTTCAGAATGTAAAACTTTTTATGCATACATTTTTGGATACATCTTCCCCAACTGAGTTTTTTTCTACACATTTTAGCCTGTTACTTTTATGGAGCTACTCAGTTTCTAAGGTCAGTCACAACTTTCTCAGTTTTAAGTGTCAACAGCTTTGCTCTCAAAATAGTGATGTCAAACAAAATGCTACAGTTAAAAATAGGGCAAAGATTGTACCCTAGGAAACCTTCTGATGGAAGTGCATTCATACAACTAGTGCTATTCCTGTGAAAACTAAGTGTTTTTAAGTAATCTGTGGTGTTAACATCAGGAAAAAAATGTACTTTCTAATATGGTTTATTCCACTTTATTGTATTGATGAGATTGCATTCCATTATCCATGATAAAGAGGTGGGAAAGGGATGGCACCAAATCAACATGCCCTTGTGGGTACCAAAATATCATTTTTGGCCTTGGTCAAAATAATTTAAATAACAGCAGTTAATCTCCCCAGTGTAGAAATATTTTTGGACACGGGATGATAATGCTGCTGAAGAATTTCTCTGGATAACATTAAGAAATTGCAAGAAGAAATAAGATATACTGGAGCAAGATTTAGTTTTGCTGGCCTTTTCCTCCAACTGCATTTCATGGACATTTGGATTTGAATTAAACCTACACGTCATGCACTTGAGAGATGCACAAGACACAATTTTTGTTGCATGTTGTTTATTTATTTCATGCCAAATTGTGCTCTACAGTATTCTACTTGGAGATCATTTAAACCCCCTGTGATGCATACTGCAGCAATCAGCTTATATTTCTCCCATTGCATAGGAAGAACTTCACACATATTTACCACAAACCAAATGAACTGATGATGATTTTAAGGCATAAAATCTGATACTGTAATGTACTTGCCGGAGAAAATGTGTGTCATGATTTAACTAGGTAAAGGCTGATGATAGTATGAAAAGATTTAGTGACTTATACCCATAGTTCAGAGTACCTACACTTCCAGAAGAAAGCTTACTCTTCTGTATTTCCAGTATAAATATTTCCCAGAAATTCAATGCAGAAGATTCTTCTAAATTGATTCATAGGCAATTAAATGAATCCTTATTTGTCTGTCCAAAATATCTGTTATTGGATTATTGCTTATACTTTAAATATTTAGTGAGAAACTGAAAAGAATATAAATTTAAAGGCTGCAGGCACTTTGTAACTTTTTTCTTCTTTATTCGGAAGGAATAAAGCTGTTTTACAGACAATTTACAGATTTTTTTTTTTTTTTTTTTTTTAAAGTAGCCTCTAAAAATCATGATTCTTGGAACAGAAGTTAAAAGAAAAAGAATATAGATAGTGATCTAAATATTTGTGTAAAACTGCTTGTCAAATAGTTTTCCAACAGGAGGGGCTGGTCCATGATGAACCCAGTAAGGAAGACACTCAGACTCTGCAAAGTATCAGTTAAAATGTTATTATTAATTAGAGCTAACACTATAAAGAATGTGAGAAGGGTATAGATAATCTTGCACCTCTTTAGATGTTGGGAACCCCAAGTTGTGCATCAAGTGAGCCTCTAAGCCACATGCAGCACATTATGCAGATCCATTTTGGTCATTTGAGCTATTAGAGGTTTTTCTTATAAGAAAACACGTCTATTCATCATTTCTCTACTGTCCAATGGAATGTTCACATGATAATTCCTTACTGCATTTTTAGATGAAGGCAAGGACACACAGCTGCTATAATCTCCTTTATGGCTGTGACTTTTGTTTTAAAGAAAGTGTACAATATGTGGTATCTGCAGTTTTTCATTTTTTATTCATTTTATTTCTCTTCTTCATTGCTTTGTTGTACCTGTATCTCAGTTCAGATAGACCTGCAGTAGGGACAGTGCAATATTTTTAACTGTCCACAATTGAAATTCAAAAAATATGTACTTAGCTGCTGCCTACTCCAAGGAGTTTTTCTCCCCTTGAGGGGAACCTACAGTCTGTAGCCTTCCTTCTTATTGTGAAGATTTTTGACAACTGACACTGTGGCTTGACAGAGCTGGATGACTCAGAATATAGTTCACATTAAGTCCAGTCAGGATTTAGGAACTATTTGTTCCTCTACCTAACTCCCCTGATAGATTTCAGGCTACAGGGTTTTCTAGGATCATGTCAAAGCACACCATCAGGATCAGATCCTCTGCAAAATACAGTGATGATCCTACTTGTTTTTAAAAGCAGAAAGAAAAGGTTTTCTTTTTTGATGTGACTCCTGACTTATCATAGGACCCAGTCTTACAGCCTGCAGCCCAATGCATACAGCATTGCCATTGCTAGTAACAGGACATGGATTTTTCTACTGACTTTAATGTTTTAAGGCTGTCTAAATGTTTTCTTCTTTGCTAACTACAGCACTAACCTTTTTACTGTCATCACTGAATCTAAACCATGTAAGATCATAGAATCATAGAATGGTTTGGGTTGGAAGGGATCTTAAAGATCTATTTCCACCCCCCCTGCCATGGGCAGGGACCCCTTCCACTAGACCAGGTTGCTCAGAGTCCCGTCCAGCCTGGCCTTGAACACTTCCAAGGATGGGGCATCCACAGCTTCTCTGGGATGTGTAAATAGTAATGAAAATGTGATCTAAAAATATCACTGCTGAGAGTTTGTGGAAAAAGTAGGAGCTAGTGAAAAAGTATTATAATTATATCAAAATAAGTAATTTTAAATCAATAGCATATAGATGCCTTTAAACCAGGACTTTTGAAATTCTTTGGGGAAAAATAAGTTTGTTTCCTTGAGGAGTCTAAATGCATTTGAAAGAAATTATTTACTTCGATAAGGTGCTAGTGATATGAGGAACCACAGGTAAAAAATTAAAGGTAACCTTAACATTGTGCAGTTAAGAATGATACCTCAGCAGTCTTGATTACTCTTTCAGCTTTTTCATATAAGATCTTTTATAAGTAGCTTACGGTCAAGCAATAATATAGAATCATAGAATCCCTTAGTTGGAAAAGACCTTTATGATCATCCAGTCCAACTGTGCCTACCCACTAGTAAACCATGTCCCTAAGCACCTCATCTGCCTGTCTTTTAAATATCTCCAGGGATGGTGACTCGACCACCTCCCTGGGCAGCCTGTTCCAGTGCCTGACAACCCTTTCAGTGAAGAAATGTTTCCTAATATCCAATCTAAACCTCCCCTGGTGTAACCTGAGGCCATTTCCTCTTGTTCTATCACCTGTTACTGGGGAGAAGAGACCCACACCCACCTCACTACAACCTCCTTTCAGGCAGTTGTAGAGAGCGATAAGGTCTCCCCTCAGCCTCCTTTTCTCCAGACTCAACAACCCCAGCTCCCTCAGCTGCTCCTCACAGGACTTGTTCTCTAGACCCATCACCAGCTTTGTTGCCCTTCTCTGGACCCTCTCCAGCATCTCAATGTCTTTCCTATACTGCGGTGCCCAAAACTGAACACAACACTCGAGGTGCGGCCTCACCAGTGCCGAGTACAGGGGGACAATCACTTCTCTAGTCCTGCTGGTTATACTTTTACTGATGCAGGCCTGATTCTCCTAGCCTGAGAGACTCTCTTACCTCTTTTATCTTTCTGTTTCACTCCCTCTACTTTTGATGAGCTGTCTTTCTGCATCTATGCTTCATGACATATGCCTAAGAAAAGATGTCCCACTTGAAGTCTAATTTATCCTCTGGCAGATGCCCATTCTTAATGTTTGCCTACTATGGTATGAATTATTTTCTTGATTTCAGTTATTACCCAGAAATAAAATCTTATTTTAAAATACCTTTCAGCTCAAGCTCTACTGTTACATAAAAGTACTGTGAATTTACCAGTTTCAAACTAGAATATTAAATATCAGTATCTTCTATATCTATGTATTTTGAGGCAGAAAAAATATAGAACACATTTTTCTTTAATCTATCACTAAATTAACTTGTGTGCTGAATAGCAGAAATTGTCTATGCAATGGTTTGGATATAAGACTGAATAGTACAATTAGGTAATTTCTGTAAGAATTAAGGAAGGATGGATCCAAAATGTATTATGATGCTTGTACAGTACTGTTTCCACTGCTGACATTTTTTAGAATGGTACCAGAAGTTTACACACACACACCCTCCCTCCGCCCACCCCCCCCAAAAAAAAGAAAAGAAAAAAAAAAGGAATGTGTTCTATTTTCTCAATACTCACCTTGCTATTTCATGCTGGAGCATCATAGAGAAGATATATTGCTTTTTCTCCTTTTGAAATTCATATGCTGTCCTTTATATTAGCAAATGCTATATATAAATTGCTTATATTTTTCCAAGTTTCCAGTGGGCTTCTTTGTAATGACCTTGCAATAGGCAAAATGTGCCACTTGAGCAGAAAAATTTCAGTTTGGTCCTCATATCTGCTAAAGCACTATTTCCTTTATATTGCCTGATTTTTGAAGGAGTGGGAAGAATTACACGTAGATGCTGAAGAGAATATAGTAGATGCTGAAGAGAATGTAGTACTAGTAGTACTTTTTAGTGTTACTTAACTCATATCATTGCTTGCTCTTTTTAATTTAATCCTAAACGACCTACATGGAATCTCATTAAGATGGTGTTATTTCACTGCATCAGCATTATCTATAATCCATTTATTAAATGATGCAGTTTGTCTTAATTAAAGATTATCCTTTAATGGTTTTTGTGTTTGGGTTTTTGGGTGGTTTTTTTTGGTTATTGCTGTTATTAGTTAGGTTTTTTTCATCCAGCTCTTATTTTCAAGGAAGGTTTGGTCCATACGTTATAAAGTTTAGAGAAGACAGAAAAGTCTGAATGTCTACTTATGAACTGGTAGGTTTTGAGACCTTAATATTTCAAAATATTAAGTGGCAGTGAATAATGGTAGTGTGTGTGTGTGGGGGGAGATTTTCAAGTCATAAATTGAAATGATGCAACAGTTTTCTGACAATCCTATATGCTCCTCTATCACTGGGAAAAAAGTAGTCAGCATCCTTTCATTACTAACAAACTAACTCCAGGATATACCATCATCCATGCAGAATTAAAACCTATAATTGTCAACCCATTTGTTGTTCTGCACATTAAAAATCAGTTCTTTGAACCAGGAAAAATAGATAAGCAGACCACTTCTTGAAAGTTTGATAAACTTTTCAATTTTCGAATGTCTAATATCCATCAAGTTACAACTTTGTCCTCTCGTCTAGACATGAAATGTTGTCACCTGTGGTGATCTGAACTTTCAAGATAATATCTGTGATTGCACAAGATTCACAGCATAATAGAAAATTGTTCAGAACATTGTCCAGTTATGTACTACTTGTACTTGAATGCAACACCACTCTAAATCAGAACTGGTTGTTTTACCATGTATGGTTTTCACTAAACTAGGAATTTAAAACTTACTCACCTATATCTAAGTCTTCTTTTCATCCCCCTCCCCACCCCCCAAAAAAAAAGTCACTTGATAAATATTTGGCAAAATATTGAAAATTCATATTCCTTTTTTTTTTTTTTTCTTTTTTTCTTTTCCTTATGTCATCAAGGAAAAGTATTTTGAGAGCAAGGAATGGAAGAGGATTTGACCAACTTAGTATGCACAGTCACGAGGAAGATGAATAGTTGTCTGTTTTGCAGAACAAGGCAAAAGTGGAACTTCAATGTTTATAAATGTCATGGATGGTTAAAGAAATAAACTACAAGACTCAAACCTAAATACTTTATTTAGAAGACCTTTTGCAGAGCCTTTTTCTGTGTCATAGATTCTTTCCAAGTACCCTGTGTCTCGGGTTACATTACACTGAAGGATGTTAACTTTTCAGAATATCAGCAAAGCAAAGCAGAGTTAGTTAATTATCTATTTTTTTTCAAATTTTACGCTCTAATACAAATAGTTACAATTTTGAGATCTTTGGACATTGGTACAGCATTCTTTTTGTCTGAAACATTACTCAGTAAATCAAGAGAGCTATATGAACAGGCTTCAGATTCCATGCCGTTTCGTACCAGCTGTAGCTATATGTAGAGTGCGTACAGGATGTCAGTTTGCTTAGACACTCTCTTCTCACACACAATATTTAGGGAATGCAAGACCTGCATGTTAAATGTTCCCTTCACAGGTAGACAGTATCAAAGGAAAAGAGTTATACTGCATATATCTTCCAAGTGATCTAAGTGATCACAAAGTGATGGTGATATTAGTCTTTAAATACTGCTTTTCAAAGTACGAGATTTCCTTCCTAAGCCTGTTCCATTTTGCATGCACCACTTGATATCGAGATAGCTCTAAAATGTCTTACAGGCAATTTCAGAATTGACAGGATTCTCTCTTTTCTTTTTTTTTTTTTTTTCTAGCCTTTCTGCCTGACACTACTCAGTGCACAAGGGTAGCAGTTTGTTTCAGAATTCTGTTACAGATAGTACTGTGGGAGCAGCTGTTCTCAGAGAATTTTCTCTAAAGTATGAAGATGAGAAGAACATGAAGGGGAGTCAGAAGGACACATTGTAGATTCATAAGAGATTATCTCAGCATGTGGGAGAAAAACAAAACAGTTAAAATAGCCAAACAGTCTTTCACAGAGTCAATGGTCCTTGAGCAAACTAAGTGTTGAGGTGAAAATAAATGACCATGACTGAAAACTGAATATGTGTGTATATATTTGTACTTAAAAATTTACCTGTTTATTTATAAGATTATATATCTAGAGTCATAAGCAAAAGAATAAGCAGATTTTTTATTTTATAATTATTGTTAGTGTGCATGATCTTGGATTGTTTGTTGCAATGTAAATTACTTCCATGTTTAGAAAATTTTGAAATACCTTTCTTTCTGTGAGAGCACCTCACTTGGCTTTGGCTATCCTTCGGTGTTTTAGGTTAATTGTATAATAGGAAAGCAAGGAAACAATGTCACAGGTGCTGCACAATATGTAATCCATACCCTTATTTTCATTTCATAAGAAATATTGCTTCAGTCAATGACAGCACAACCTCACATCATTATAATTTTGGGATAAAAAGGACAGAAGATAGATAACATTGGTGTCTTAGGACTGCAGAGTCACCACATGAGGGTTTCTTCAGCAAAGTGTGAATGCATCAATTTGCTAGAAAGGATGGTAGCCCCAGGCAATGCTGACATGACTGCTCAGCCCCTCCTAGCCTGGGGGCAAACCCTGCTTCCTCAATTGGTTGCATTTAAGGGTATGGATGTAACTTTGGAGACCATTAATAGCAAGGTCTTTAACTTCTGTAACAGGGAATCTGCTCAGTGAGTAGGAGATGGACTCTGTACTGCTCAGTCCTTTACCTCGGTTTTCTTCACTCACAACTGACTTCCAACTGTAACTGTTTGTTCTGTGAACCATGTGCCAGACAAAGTATGATGAGATGAAGGCTGGTTTTGCTTTTTTAATGTTATCCAGTGACCCAATTTCTGTTTTACAGGCACTTTAAAAGATGACGTATATGATACATAATCTTACAGGTTACGTGTAAATGGATTCTGGAGTCAGGTTCCTCAGTTCTTGACACTCATTTGAGTCCATCTTCACAGGCTTCCTCGGGACTCTTTCATTTTCTCAGTTTATTTTTTTCTGGGAATTCTCAACCACTTAAATGGTATTAAACTTACCAGGAAAAAAGCTGTCTAGACATCTGATAGCATCTTACATTTTATGCCAGCGGGTCACAAAGTGCTTTATAAACAAATAGAATACTAACAGTTTAATATCATACAGGAATCACTTAACTCAGCATTGACATACAGCATTCTGAGGTAAAACAGAACATTTAGAATACCATCTAGTAATTACTTCAAGATGATGTATCCTAAGTATACACACTTTCACTGACAGGATATAATTTATTATAGCATTTGTGCCCATATAAGTAGGCATAATATCATTACCCAGCTTGATGCTTTGTCCTAAACACAGATCAGATAATTGTGTCATCTGGATATTTGCATGGTTCATTTGAAATAAGACTGCTAGCAGCCCTCTTCCTCATCTTGCCATGCATGCAATGTCTTTGGGGCTGTGGTATTTTTTTGGCGCATCTCCCATTTTAGTTAGGAAAGAAAATATAACTTGCCTGTCCAATAGACTATATAAAAGATTAATCCAAGGGAAATGTTTCTACAGATTATCTCACTCCCCAAGATGCCCCCCCCACCCCCCTTTAATGTAATAGAAACACCTACAATCTGGAGCAATTTTTTAATACGTACTGGACCTGTTTGTCTTAGAAGTTATTTCATATAAGTGCAGGTTAGGAGCAGATAGATTCATCACCTGGTCTGCGTATCCAGATTAATTTTCAAGGGAAATTAACTGCATGCTCAGAGTAGGAGCCATGGTGCACTCAAATTCACACCTCAGTAGGGATGATCGAGATACCAGGACATCAGGATATATGGAGAGTATACTTTCTCTGCAGTTGGGCTGTAGTCCAAGTGCCCATTCTGGAAGCCGAGCTGTAGGATATTCCTCTGTTTGGTAATTTAGCTGTGATTAATTACACAGTTAGGTAAATGATGTTCCTGTCAGATAGTTAAAATTTCCTATCTGGCATGAAAACTAAAAGAAGAAAAATGTTCTTGCCTTTGAAGTTATATATGAATTTTTAATAACCTTACATTCCTAACAATTAATTTAACCATTTTTAATGATTGAAAATCCTGTGTCTTTTCATAGAACACAGAGCACTTGTCTCTGTGATCTTGGCTAAAGCTTTCTCTGACCTTTTTTGGTACTATACCAAATTCAGACAGACACAGTTTGTATTAGGGCACCTGTCAGAGAAACAGAACAGGGAAAAAGTGCAGAATCTTTGTGTTCAAAATTAGTGAAAACTATCCAGAGAAGAGAACTTCAGGAAACAATTTCCACCGTTTGAATTCTGTGGCTGCAGAAAACAAGGCTGACTGTAGGCTACTTCATTTGTTTCCCACTCTGAAATCAAGCATTTGGGAACTGATGAGGAGTGGATTTCTGTGATTTTTCTCCAGTTTATGAGCATTGGGTTATTCTTTCAAAGCTAAAAGCTAAATTCCATTAGATTGAAGCAACATTCTGTGTATACTGAATTTGGGAACTTAATTACATTGTAGTGCTTGAAAGAAAAACTGTTTTCCTATTTGTGTCATTTGCTATTGAAGAAAATTACCAAAAAGATATGTAAAGAGATTAAGAGATTTTTTTCTTCTTTGCTCCCAAATAGCATATCTGTCTGAATTACATTTTTGGGCCCTCTGGAAAAGTCAAGTGTTTTTGCAGCCAGTGCACTTGAAGTAATTAAGTGACAGGAATTCATCTTACCAAATTCAAAATGAAGTCGATTAAAAGAATAAAAAGTTAATTTTAAATGTCATCCTTCACACAGTCAAATACTAATGTATTGTAGAGCAGAACCACTACAATTTGAAAGAAGTGCATGGGAATATAATTACATTAGTTTAAATTATTTTAACTGGGCTTGAAGAGATATTTCTGCGTTAAATTTCTTAAAAGAGTAGGGGGTTTTTTTATGCAACAGCAGATCATTATATTTTTTTGTGAACACATTACATATGTCTTGCTCTGTGCACAAACAAGTAACAAAGCCATTATATGCATTCCTATGATCTATAATAAAGGAAATATTATGTTACAGTATACATGATGAAAGTTTTAATAATTTGATATTTTTACCAGGAAGTTCAGTAATTTGACATGAAGTCAAAAACACTTTTTGAGCAACCAGAAGTGGAATCCATCATAAAAAAGTTACAATGTAATTAAACTTTCCACCAAGGAGGTACATTGACATGATATGAACAGTTAAGAAATGTTTCTTTAAAGGATTCCAGTAATGAAATTTGTAAGTTTGCAAAGTACCCAACAAATCTGTTTAATTTTTAGTATTAGTTGATAATAATAGTAATGTGATGCTGGGGAAAGTTCTTGGGCTCTAAACTGGATTAATGGGATGAAGCTTTGCATCTAGCTGTTGATGTCATTAAGACAGCAGAGACGGGGCAGTGCAGTCCACTTATCACAGGGATGTGTACAAAACTAATATTTTTAAAATGTTGCTCTTAAATATACCTTGAGAGTCTGGAAGTGTCAGATACTCAGTAGATACTTTAAACCCATCCTGCTATGTGGGATGTTGGCTCTAGTGAGCAGCACTGCTCATTCTTCTCTTTAAAACAACTAGAAATAAGATTTGGAATATAAATATATATATAAATGTCATCCTATAAATTTCTGCTTAATTAGACCCTGTGGTCTAATTAGGGAGATATCTAAGGTTTTGAAATTTTTCCTCTTGTTGATCTGCTGACTGTGCAAAAAAAGCGAGCATACCGCACATTGAAATGTTCTCATTTTGACAAATGAAAGGGCCTCACAGCCTCGGGCAGCACATCTGTGTCCCACTTTTGCACCGAGTTTCTTGGTGTCTTTGGACAAATACCTATCTAGAATACCTTATCTCTTAACGTGCATATGGGTTTGTTTTGGTTTTTTTTTTCAAAAATGCTGTGCTGCCTGATAGCTTTGTGAACTCCCTGTCAGGGTCCTGAGGGTACCGCCTGGCCTGCCCATCCCTGCCCATCCCAGGCCTCCCCTCCCTCTGCCCCAAGGTCCAGGGCCCCATGTCAGGCCTCCAGGGCCCTCAGCCCCTGCCCCAGCAGTGCTGCAGCAGGGCCGGCCTCCAGCTCCCTGCCGCCCTGCCCTGCTCGGCCGTGGACCCGCTGAGCCCA
>JMFS01018446.1:0-10188 GCA_000699545.1 Podiceps cristatus
CGGTTACCATTTGGGGTTAAACTACAACAGAACTCTAAGTGATGCAATACAGGAAGAAATGTTGGGTTTTTTTCTTTAATTTTATATTTTGGTGAGAAAGTGCAGCCAAGCTTATTCAAGCTTAGTGCCGTTTCTTTAAATAAAAGTGAATGAAGGCTTAATACCTCATCCTGGGACTCTGGAATGACATTTCAGCATGAAAAGCAAGATTCATTTAAATGTGAATCTTTTCAAATTATATTTTGTGTGAACTGGTGCCAAGTTGATTACAGAAACGCCTTTTGTGCTGATCTGGTTAGTAAACTGCCTGTTTGTTTTAAATCTAATACAACTGCTTACATTTAGTGGCGAGCGTATATTGTATGTATTCGTTTGCTTTGAGTATTGGTGATTCTGTCATTATTAAACAGTCTGTTCTGAGGAATAATGTTAAGGAAGAAAAAATGACCTTTACTTAAGAACTCTTTAAAAGAGTTACAGACAGAAAGAATATGCAAAATGGAATTCAGGTGTTTTATATGTACTAATGACTACTAAAAATCCTTACTATTGGGCCCTACAAGGGGCTAAACTTTATTTAGACTCTCCCCCTTGTATCTCTAGAGTAATGGGAAATAGCCTAACTGTTAATAAGAATCAAAGTCACCATAAACAGTCTGATATTTATTCCCTTACGTGAAGAATCAGTGATTCTGTGACTTGCTGATGTCCCATTGATAGGGTGGATGTTCATCACCACTGCTATGCGTTACGTTCAGGGAGAGGCGGGTAGTGGAGCGGCTTGCTGGCATCTGGATGTGGAAAGAGTACTGAGTGATGCATCTCTCTGCTCACCACAGAAAAAAATGACCTTGCTGCACAGTTTTTCAGGAAATAAAAAGGCTCAGGGTGTTGTTCAGGTGGAAGAAAAAAAGGCTTTATAAAAATGAAATCATAGGAACTCCGTAGGTATGGAACACGGGCTTTCTAAAGGAGACAAACATTTTTTTATAAAATACAGCCAGACCATGAAGTTGAAAAAACCTTCTTGCTTCTCAGTAACAATTACATCCATGACATATAATTAAGTCAGGCTTAGTTATCTTATGTTCTTCCAGAGTATAAAGAATATTAGCAATATTTGAGCTTCTAAAAGCCATGGGTCCTGAAAATCTTCTCTTTCATTCTTTGGAGCTGGCAGGAATCAGTGGGAATTTTCATCAAGAAAATTGTATATGGTTATATGTCACATATGAGGTCCCTCAATAGTGAATTGTTTTTCCTGAAAGCACTAATTATTGCAAACCTGTGATATGAGATGAGGATTTTTTGGGGGTAATCATTGCATAGATATGATGGAAAGAGGTGCACACATCCTGCAGAACATCCTATGTTCCTTATTTCAGCATACCGTTGCATAGGTTGTACCAGTAAATGGGTATGGAAATAGCTTTCCTTGAACTTTGTCAGCTAAATGCAAATATGGCACAAAATCTTTTCTTCAAAGGGTGAGGTTCAGACTTACGTGAACTGCTTAACTCCAATTTCCTTGTTCAGTATTTCTTTGCCAGAAATAAAGTGGATTCCATCAACAAGCTGAGATATAAATCTTGAATGATTGAGACCTTTGGGAACTGGTTGGAATAATGGATTGAATGTCATCTGTGTATGCAAAGTTGACAGAATCTGTCAATCTGTCAATCTTTAGGAAAGCTTTGATGTGTGTGTGTTTATATACCTGTGTGTCTAAGGTGACTGTACAGTGGGAGTCCTTAGTTTAAGTGACAGCACATTTGGATCATTAATCTGGCCCGTCATTCTTGTGGTGCCTACCAGATTTCAAGTCAACTGAGGGAACAGTCACATGTTCCTTTTGGAAACAGCTGGAGTACTTTTAGTATTTTAGGAGCTACTACTCCCATGCAGAAAGAGTTTACGTCCATAAAGTAGCCATCTGGGTGTGTCTTCATGCATGGCAATGCCCAGATCTTTCATTTTGGCTTACACCTTTTTGACTTAATTTGACTTCACTGGTGCAGATGAGACACTTCTGACTTTCCACGTTGCCAGCTGACATTTTGTGCGTTATAACTTCCAGATCAGGAATGATGATGACCAGCTGTAAGTGATGGGTGCTGTTAGTCACTCCTGCATGCCTGGGAAAAAAAGTGTCTGTGTCCAGAGTAAACATGGGAATCAGAGATACCTGGAGAAGCTGAGAACTTCAGAGAGCTTTAAGAGGAAGGGGTATTCAGAAAAGTGTTCTTTCTGTTGAGATCTGAGTTGAGAATCTCCCCTGCTTCCCAGATAAATGTATCCTGAAACAGAAAACTGAATCGTGCTGCTCAGCAAGGATCCCCTCTGCCTTGGGCAGTGCGTGAGAGACTGCGATACACACCAAGAATGAGCGTTCTCAGCACATGGCTTCACCGAGCGGTATAGACACCGCTACACGAGCATGCCTGTTGTAAGTTGAGCGCACTGAACTGCACATGGCGGAAATCACCGCTTCTCCAGGTACCGCGAAACCACTGGTTTCACTTCCGAGGCTGTCAGCTGCCCTCTCGCTCTTCTCTGGGCTTCTGCTCTTACGACCTGGAGGTAGACCCAAAGGTCACCCTTGATTTTTCTGTCTGGTTAGGGCAGCACAGAAGACAATTCGTTCCTGCCCAGCAAAACATGAGTATCCCACCTTTCAGCATGTAGCACAAGAGCCAGAGCAGGGACCCAGCAGCATTCCAGATCTGAGGGGGAAGGGAGCAGAGACGGTGGTGACTCCCCCACTCTCGATTCTGGCAGGGAACGCTTACCTGATAAAAACACTTCGTTGCCTCCTTGCATGCTGTAACTCCTTTCCGTCTCCCTTTAATCCCCAGCTGTGCTCCCTGACCTGAGCCAGGTAGCTTTCCTTATCCCTGATTTTCTGATGACTGTACGCTATTTGAACTCATCTAATAATTGTTTATATTATGTTAAAATGATGGAGAGTCCTAGGGAGACGAAAAGCAGGTAGATATTTGTTACTGCTTTCACAATTAGCGTTCAGAGACAGCCTCCTGCAAGCTTCACTGGAACCACTGCGAGGGCTTTTCTGAGAACTGGTGGGGGAGCTCCCTCCTTCCAAAGGAGAACATTTGTAGGGGAACATTCTCATTCCACAAATAAAAATAAAAGTTTTAAAGAATACAAATAAATCGATTTCACATTATTAACCTTATCTTTTTCTCCAGGTTTATTTTTCTGTAAAATTTCTCTGTAATTGGACCCCCTCAATATCTTGTGGTCTATCACTCTCAAGTGAGTTACTTCATTCATTGCAGCTTTTAACATGGAATTTCTTGCACAAAGGAGATGTCGAATGTATTGTCTTTTCTCTGTTATGTTGTTTAGCTTTATGAATAAGTTGAAAGGTATAATTACCATCAGAAGAGAAGACTAGTTCTGGGAGAAAGAAAAGTTAATTTGTTTTTGCATTGCTAACAGTTTGTAATGTATTAATGAAAATCCTCACATGCACCAGTCTCCTTAAACTTCAGTCTTGCAGATATTTTTTCTCTATTTATAATTACAGAGCACATAAATTGATTTTTATACTGCAGTTTAATACCTGAACATTAGCACAAGCACAGGAAGCCTGCAGATTCTATAGGAAAATCCTGATGCATTTACTGTGTCTCAGTACAACTTAAGGCTACCCCTCAGCTACTGGATAGTTTCCCACAGCTGGTAGACAGCAAACCTAGACAGAACTCCATAAACATTGATCATTTGTTTCATTGCGAATTTAGCTTTTTTAGCTTAAATTGCAGATGAGATTGATTTGAACCACCCCGACAAAATTTGCAATGAAGTAAATTATGGACTTTCATCTCTTCACCTTCAGTGCTCATCTGTGAAAAGTGGGCAGGTGGAAGGGAATGGCTCTTCTGGAATTATTCCATTTCAATAAAAATGGTTGGGTCTAAACTGTCCCACAGGCGTGTGCCAAGATCTTGGTCTCCCAGAGGATGAGTTAGCGCATGGGCCCGTACGCTCAAGTGTCTTCTCCACAGATAGGGAGTTGGACCATGCTACATGTCCCTCATTTTAGACCTGCCTTCAAAAATTTAAGACATATATTGGAAAGCAAACCAAGATGTTGTGGTATATAGTTCCCCAAAACGATTATGTTTACATTTTCATTCTGAATGTACATTTTAAAATTAATTAAGAATCGTAAAGTTTTCCAAGCGTTTCAGTTGGCTTTAGTGATGTAAATTTCCGGTACTCAGGAGTAAGTGTTGTACCTAACTGCTTGGGTTTTGCTTTTTACTTAGCCCAGAAAATACACTGGTTGCTTTCTAACCATCTGTTTTCAGTGCTCAGTATCTGACTTGTTAAAGACAGTGGCAAAGGACTTAATGAATTTGCTGCACCCCACAGCCATTTTAGGCTGTACGGAAACAACGTGATCCATTAAGAAAAAGAGATTTGTGTGCATCCTTTTAACTGTCTTAAATAAGAAAATATTGGAAGAAAATAATCAGCTTCTAAACTATAGCAAATATTTGAAACAAGATTCATAACCTGGGTTTCACTGTGCTTAATAACATAAAGCATGTAAAAATTTAAAGCTAAGGGTTAAAATTGTAATTTAAAGGAATAAGTTAACAATACAAAATATCATACGTGAAGGCTATCAGATGTCTAAAAAAACACTGCTAGATAAATAAAGAGAAATGACTGTTCTCTAACCTAGTCTGTTGGTATTCTCAAAGGAGGTAATCGTTATGTAATTATTTTCTTGAGACAGACAGCATCATCAACCATTTTTTTCATGAATTTTATGACATGCTAATTTCCCATCTGTCCCAAGTAATATAGACTCTACACTTTGGTTCATTCACCATAACTTAAAAGCAAAATGGCAAGAACTAAATGTCTGTTTAGTCTTTCTGAAGGTTAGGTATAGATGAAAATGTTCACGCTGTTCGTATTGGAGGGAGCATTCCCTCTCAAACATGCCTCTAGCATCAGTTATCAATGCCTTCATGTTGACAGTTGTCAACAAAAAACCTTTCTGGGTGTGGAAATCCAGTCCCTGACGCTTACAGGATTTGTAATATTTATCCATAGCAACTTCAGCAGGTGCAAACAGATGGCTGACATTTCTGTTAGACCATAAAATGCAGAATACTACTGTCCTGCTACGCCTAACTGGAATCAATTAAGTATGAAGCGGGATATCAGGCTATGAATCACAACTCCTTTGTTTCCTGTAAATTGCATAGTTTGTTGGATTTTTTTTTTAATGCTTCGTTTCACAGAAGCCCAAGGGATGGCAGGAAAAGCAGTAGAAGAGGGAGTTAAGTTCATACTCGAAGCAGTTTGAACTTAAGTGAGAAAGTGAGTGTCCCTGTTAAAATCTCTGAGAATAAAGGATATTTCGGAGCTTACTGCCATACCCCACCTCTGGTGTCATGTTCCTTCTCGTATGACCTCCTGAACTCTTTTCTAAAATATGCTGGATCAATTACTTATGCTGTGCTTATACAGCTAAAAAAGAACCAAAACAAATAACGATAACCTTTCTTGAAATTATTTTTCTGAGCTTGATCTTTTCACTAATGCTCTAAGAATGGTTGTATCAGGACAACTAATGGATTCTCTGCAGCAGAAGTAGCAGAAGTAGCTCCAAGGGACGTTTAAGAGCTGTTTAGCTCGCTTTGGGAACTTAGAGTCTAATATTTAGATAGAACAAAATTGCCGTAAACAGAGGCAACTGAGTGGAAAAAGGACAGAGGGCAGAAAAAGCTTGGAATGTGAAATGCAAAATTAAAACAAAGAGGAAAAGATTATTAAGAACCTTAAAAATACCCTCCACTATTTTTCTTCCTAGATCTTATCTGTCTAGTGAAATGTAAGAGGAAGGTGTAAATATGATAATAGAAATTTCATTTCACATCATGCTCCCGTTTTATGTCTTCAGTTTTATCTGAGTCAGGCACAGTTCTTTGCTAATGACTGCCACAAAGCTGAATAAATGGCAAAGGGAAATAGGCAACATTTGTGTATAGGGTGAGTATAGTGACATTATCTCAAAAGAGTAAGTCGATGTGGCAATGTTTTAAATATGAGCTGGCAACTTCTAGTGAGCTTGCACTGCGTGGTTTTATCCGTCAATTTGTGAGAATGCTGTGAGTAAAGATTAACTTTCTTTACTTAATATTTATTTTTTCAGTGCCTTCAAATTGGAGCTGTCACGATTAACGTTTTGAAAATGTTGACCAGTTTCCCAGTACTTTCTGTAGGTTCCTTTTTGTCAGCTGATTCACTCTTCCAGTGTGGAAGAGTGGAGGACCAGTGGAGGTCTTTTCTCGTGGTACCCGCACGGGGAGGATTTAATGGTTTAGAAGATTCAGAGTAAAATGAAAATTCACAGATGTTCGTATTCAAAGACTTGTACAATATTCATGTAACTTTCAGGTAGTCTCGAGCTACTTCAGGCTCTGGCCTCTATTATTAACCTCCAAAATAACAGATTGAATCCAGAGGAAGTGATCAAATCCATAAAAGTTTTTGCTGAGCATAAATGTTCAGATCTGTATTTGCAAAACATCCTGAAAAGCAAAGAAATTCTAGTAAATATTCTCCTTTGCTTTCTCCTCCCCGTCCCACTCCCCAGGCCTCATCCACAGAATTTATGGAGCTTGGGGAGAGGTGTGTCTATAATGTGAAAAACACAGGTTTAGTGGCTGAATAAATGTTTGCACCCTAAAAGAGCAGCTCAGGCCCATGAGATGTAATAGTTCAGAGCTCTTTGGTTCTCTCAGTATCCCTTTAATAATCCTGCATTGACTTTGATGTATACTATGCCATTCACTGGTGTAGGGTATAGAAGACTGATCTGTTACCCACCCACTTATTCATTCTCTTAAGTATTACAATTTTCAGATTAATGATTAAATCTCATTGTTTTTCCCTAACTGCCATGGCTATCTAAGTGAGGAATGTTTTAAAATGTTATATTCAAGAGAGAAGATATTAAAAATGAGTAAAACACAGATTAATTCAAATTATCTTTTTGTTTTGAGCCAAACTGAAAAATCAGTTACTCACACAACCAAGAAACTTTGGCTTTTCCATTATTTCCTTACAAAACAAATAAAATATGACAAATATAAGTGAGTCTGTCTAAGCAACTAGTCCAAATCAATATTCACTGAGAAAAAACACATTGTATGGTGTACGTGAATTGATGTCAGTTAAAATCAAGGAGTCTTTACATACTCCCAGTTAAAGCCACCCCATATGGTTTCAGTATACAGCTTCTATGCTGTTAAAAAAAAAAAAGAAAATCTAACTTTTTCCCATCGTCTGTCTTTTAGGATAAGTAAGCTGTTGAAGTTACATTTGTCAAAGCTAAATCCTGTGCTGGAAGGAAACAATGAAAACATAAACTGAGTTGCAAGAAATGCACATAGAGACTGGTAGTCTGCCTCTTATGAATACTCTTAAATATGTATTTCCATTTAATTTCTCCAAAGTTAGAAAAAGCAATAAAAAGAAAACAATTTCTCATTAATAGATGGGCAGCTTTTGCAATGGAATTTGGAATTTATGTGATGGAACTGCCAAGACAGACACCTGAGATGAGATGGAGACACTGAGGAGCTTTGAAGGAAAGTTATGTAAATGTGAAGTAAGGATGAAAGCAGGCAAAAGGAAATAAAGATAAAAAGATTTTAAATATCTGAGGGCAAGGTAAAAGGAAAGTAAAGGCCTCAGGTTCATTTCTCTGTACTCTATTAGCAACGAAGGACTCAAGTGATACGATCAGAGTGACTTTTCTAAAACCAGAAGAAAATATTAATGCAAATTTGTTTCTGGTGGAGAAAACATGCTCATAGGATATTCTTTTCCATCACTCAGTTTTGAATGCCAGCATTCAAATAGTTGGGATATTTAGTAGGACAGGGTGTCTTATTTGTGAGTTCCTCTAGGGAAGAGCCCCAATCCGCAGAGAAAATGCTACTTTTCTTTCACCTGGTGGAGTTCACTTTTAACTGCCCAAAAAGAGACCACGGGATGCTCGTGGAAAGTATCCATACAGTGTCCCCAGGTGTGTTTCTTTTTTGTATCTGTGCTCCTGCCTTCATGGGGTTTTTTGTTGCTATTGTCGATGTGCGAGCACAGCGTGCTCCTTTGCTATGTTAAGGTTGCTGGCATTGCTATACCACCTTCCTTGGATATTTGCTGCACCTTTTAGCGGCAACAGAGTGAATAGAAATTATAATTCTGACAATTAGCTGGGAATCCATACATCACTGGAGAGGGGAGAGGATGTATTTCTAGAAAATCCTCCAATGAGAGTGATTCTGAAATCTGTCGTGGCTATTGGATTTAAACACTGAAATAGAAAAAGGTACCTGGGATATCCAAACATTTCAGAAGGTGAGAAAGCCATTCTTAATCAAAGTCTAGCTAGAGTGGCTACGAACAAGCCTGGTGGGTGCAGCAGAATGGGAGGAGTTGGGTGAGGCTCGTTTCATCAGTTTGGCAGAGCACCCACTGCGCTCTAGAGACGTTGACAGAATCCGAAACCTCCTAGAGCAACTCTTTGCTACAAATGAGTACGTAATAAGCGACCGTCCGTGAGATGTGTTAAGATTTGGATGAAAAGAGCAATGTTGTGGTTATTTATACGCTAATTTCACAAGAGGAAGTAGAGTTATTTGTGAATGGTTACTAAGTCAAATATTCCGATTCTCACAAAAGGCTTCTAATTTGTTGTGACTTGTCGCAAAGCAGGGACGAATAAAATCAAGAAATTAAAGAATGATACATACCATGAGAGGTAGGAAATAAGCTGAAAGTAGAATTGGACTGGCCACAGGTTATACTCTCCCCGTCTTTCATGAGAGTGGAAGTAGACCTTATGGGCATGATCCTTTGGGAAAGAGGCAGCTTGACTATGTGCTGGACACTTATCCAAGTCCTACTGTTGCTTTACCTTACTAAATGCTTGAGACTTGAAGTCTCAAAAATGATGTTGCAGAAACCCTGACATAAATCTACTGAAAGAACAATACATTTCTAATGTGCATAGCAGATTTCAATTCTGTCAATACTAAATGAAAAGTGAGATCTAAATGCTACTTGTGAGATTAATGAGAAAACTCTGAGGTGTCAGCAAAGGCATTAGAAAGAAAAGAGGTAAAAAGAAGGAAAAAGTTCAGTCTGTATATTGGAGATGATTGAATATGGAAGGAAAGCAGGACTGAACACTAAATCAAAGAGAGTTTAACAATCCAAAACTTCAGTAGCCACGAATGAGTACAGCGGATTGGCCAGATAGAGGAGAAATTAGAAGACAAAAACAGAGACTGAAAGAAGATGTTTTATGTCACTGACGGCAAAAAAAGGCTGAGATCCTGACATGCGGAAAAGTGAGTGCCAGGCAGATGAACGAATTCAGTGAAGCACATATGAAAATAAAGAACTGTTAAAAGGTATTTGTTCAAAATGTAAGAGAGAACTGTCTCCAGTAAAACTCAACCATCTCCACTCAAAATTAACAGGTAAAAGCATGGAAAAGGAGTAAGTCCAAGTTATGTACCCACTTAACATTTCCTAAGTGGGTGAAGAGGTTGTTTCTAGCTCTACTGAAACTTAGCAATGGACACCTGATTTTTGTGTACAGTTGTCCTGGTTTCCGCTAGGAGAGAGCTCATTTTCCTTCCAGAAGCTACTGTGGTTTGGATTTAGTCTGGGATTTGGTATGTGAAGAATGGTGGTAATACACTGATGTTATTAGTTGTTGCTGTGCAATCGAGGATATTTTCCAGCTTCACAGGTTTTACTGACATGCAGGCAGAAAAACCTGGGAAGGGTATAACCGGAACAGTTGACCCAAACTGGCCAAAGAGAGGATTCCATACTGTAGACATCATGCCCAATAGAAGTGGGGGTTGGCTGGTGGGCCAGGCGCTGTTCGTTTGGGCTTTTGTTCATTTATTCTGCCCTCCCTGCCTCCCTCTCTCTGTAACTTGTGGTTCTGAGATCGCTGCTGGGGAAATCGCTGTTCCAAGATCGCTGCTGGGGAGTACTGCTGGTCCGAGATCGCTCTTGGCTTCACGCAGTGATTGCTACTCAGGATGGGCTGTTTCAGTCATTGGGTCGTTGGTGGTGAGAAATTGTGCATAATTCGTTTGGTATATTCTATTATCA
>JMFS01018455.1:0-10212 GCA_000699545.1 Podiceps cristatus
AAGAGCAGAAACACCCACCACCATTTGACTGTGATACTTGGCTCCAGTCAATACATGCAACGCTGCGCAGGAGGAACAAAATAATGATGAGCACGTTACACAATGAAAAGTAGCTTTTCTAACACTGCTGTACCTTCAGGTATTTTCCTGTATTTTAGCAGCAACCTTTCAGGGACAGGCTTATAAGCCCCATGGCCAGAGCTGGATGGGTTGCGGGGTGGCTGGCCCAGCCTCCCCCAGTGCTGATGCGGTGCCTGGGCCGGCTGACAGCTGTGCCCAGTGGCCACAGCGGCATCAGGGCTTCCCACTGCAGCGCCTGGCTCACTTGGCTGGCTTCGTCTTGCCGTGCTCTGCCGCCTCTCCACGGCCCACCTGCGCCCCGGGAGCGGAGCACGGCTGCCCTCGCTGCTCAGCTCTCCTCAGCACCTGGGGTGATGAGAGCTCGGCGTGGATCGGCAACAGTAAGGCAAATGACGCCGGGTCCCATTAAACGAGCGCTGGGGGAGGGGATGGTGTTTTCCAGTACCGTTTGGTAGCAGATTATATTTATCTTACTGCTTTAAAAATAAATCACGTTGGGAGGAATCGCATGGTGTTTGTTTACTGCATCTCTAGGACGTGGTGATGTTTGCATTTGATACGCTGTGTCTTACGCACCCAAAAGACTGGAATCGTTTGAAGATTATGTAAAAATAAAGGTGCAGATACCCTTTAAAAAGAGTAATAATGGGACCAGGCATTCAAGAATATCCCTTATTACTGCACAGAGAGACACAGAAAAAGGAAAGCCAAATCAATGAAAACCCCAAAGGAATGGTAAAGTAAGGAAATTATTTTCTCTTTTTCTAGTTACAGCAATCTCTAAATACTGTAGATTAGTTACTAAGTGCATGGCTGTACTGCTCAGATTGTCATTCTCTCCGCTGATCACAGAAATGGTTGTATGATCATGCAGGTCACAAAGTGACAGAGGTGACCGCATCAATGCTGGAGGCACAAGACTTATTTTCATTCTTTTATAAGCTCTTGAATTGGTGAAATCATGTTTTTTAAAACAAAATCTGACTTTACTGACACAAAAATTGTGAACAAGATCTAGAGCCTGACAAATTAATTGATGCGCAGTCAAACTAGGTTAGACTGGGAGGGCACAGTTTGCTTATTCCTTTTGTAAAATGACATCTAAAGCTTTCCTTTAAAAAAAATAGTAATATTTCTTGTTTGTAGAACAAACACCATTTTCTGATTCTTACAGAATACACTGAGTTAATGATTCTGTGTGCTTACACAGAAATGCATCTGATTTAATTAAGGAAGTATGTATTTTAGTTTTAATCTGACCAGATCAGTAATGCCATTTCTTTTGCTTGCATATGAGTTTTCTCCTACTAATATTTCCATAACCCCAGTATAACATGAAATGGTGAATTTTGTTTATGCTCTTGTTGTGAAATAGTTTGTATTAATATCAGGGTAGATTGTAAGCTCCCTGCCCACTTCCACTCCTTAACTTCATAGGAATAACCGTTCAAATTTTGTTGAGAGTATGCAAATGAGAATGGCAAGCAATACTTGGCTTGCCATGGCCTTCATGTTGTACTTTACAATTAATTTTGTTGGACTGCAGTAGGACCATGTACCAGGTACTACAGAAATTAGTAGTTAAATATGTAGTCTCTAATATTTACTATTTATTACCCCCAAAGTAACTTTGGGATCCTCTGATAGGGAATTCTATATAAGGGCTAAGTTCTGTTATTATATTGTCTGATTGAATTATTCACTTGTGCATTAGTATTAAAAATAGAGTGGTGCATTAGTAGTATAAAAATTAAAAAGTGACCATGGCATAGTTCTGATGAACTTTAATTGGAATAACTCTCTTTTTTAAACTACATTGCACTCTAAACTTTTCTTATATTTCTGTTCCAATGATTGTATATATTGCTAATTTTTTGTGCTATTCTGTTTAATCTTTGCTAGTTACAGTAATGGAAAAAGCCATCTGAGCGCCAAAGGACTAAATAAACCAATTGCTCATGTGAAATCTTCTTCTGGAAGATTTGGCAAAAATGTATCAAGTGCCATGGAAAGGGTAAATCATTCCTTTTTGTTTGTTTGTTTTGGGGTTTTTTTGTTTACTGAAAAAGGGTACTTAGTTTATGTCACCTTTCTTAATAATACCACATACTTTCATGTATTTGCAGACCTCCCATGACACTCAAGATGGTAACCAACCAAGTATTTTTAAGAAGGGAAGAAACCAGCTGGATGATAATACTCAGTCAAAAAGGCAATTTCATGTTAAGATTGTTTAATTTGTAGACATTTCAAACTGTGATATGCTTGTGGTAAAATGCTTGTGATGAAATCATGGCTTCTGTGTTTCGCCTTTGGCTTAACTGGTCTCAGAATTCAGCATTTATGAGGACTTCAAATTTATGAGTATGGAAACTTAGTGAGTTCTCAGGCAAAATGAGGGTGGTAAAGCACTGGAACGGGTTGCCCAGAGAGGTGGTGGATGCCCCATCCCTGGAAACATTCAAGACCAGGTTGGACGGGGCTCTGAGCGACCTGATCTAGGGAGTGGTGTCCCTGCTCCCTGCAGGGGGGTTGGACTAGGTGACCGCTAGCGGTCCCTTCCAACCCAAAACATTCTATGATTCTATGAAAATCAGACTAAATAAAACAAAAACCAATCAGTAGTAGACAATGTTATCTCTGCCAGCAAATATTAATTTTACCTCATTACTAAGTTTCTGTGCCAATTTTAGCTTCATTTGTGTAGATCCATGTCCTTGAAGGAGGTAGCAAGACCTCTGTAAGCTGTTGTTCCAAAGACATTAATCATTCTAACAGATGATGATCTTTCTTTTTATTTAGGGACACGAATGTTTGCTCATCACTGCACAGAGTAGAAGGACCAAAGAGGAGTCTCTCAGAAAGAAGGCAAAATGAATCCTTCCTGCACAGAATCCCTCCTAGCATAAAGGGCAGCGCACAAGGTGGATTCTGTAGGGTTAAAGATGTCCCAATGCAACATTTTTATTGCAGGAAAAAGCAACAGTTGGAAAAGAATCATGAAGAACGTGTTGCTGAAGCTGGGCCATGCTCTTCTAAATGGCAAGAAGCATCTGTAGATGAAATGTTTCTTGATTTTGAATCAGTACAAATTATTAAAGAAGATGCTGAAGATGATAGTGCCAGTGATCTCTCTGATTCAGAAAGAATTCCCATTCCCCCTTCTCCCTGCACACCACCAGAGCTCATTCTCAGAGCTGAAGAAATTGATCCAGTTTGTTTGGAACATGTCCCTGATACGGGTTTTAAAGAATCTGAATATTACTATCCAGACTTCCTCCCACCCCCTTTCAACTCATGGGACTTGAAGCAACTGGCCATCTTTGTTAATGTAGAGGGTAAAACTGATTTTCGACCAAAGCCAACCGGGTTTCTTGAGAAATACATTGATCGCCTTTTGCAGCTGGAATGGCTGCAAATGCAGACTGTACAGAACGAGAAAGGAAAGGCAGCCAAAGCCAGGCCACAGACTGCTCCTGGCTCCATCCGTACCCTAAAAAGCCCTGGCAAAGGCAAAGCATTGCTCAGCCCTTTGCCTAACAAACAAGTGGTTCCCCACGGAAGTGTTACAAAGCTGCCCAGAAACTATTCAGGTCACAGGGGAGATTCATACTGTGAAGAAAGTCGCCAGTTATATTCTCATCCAGGTCACTTGAAACTTTCTGAGAGAATGGGACGTGCAGTGTCTTCTCAGAGACAATCTGGTGAAGTAAGGAGTGAACTGAAAAAAACAGCTACGAAGCAACAGGTTCTCAATATGCAGCCCTCCGAGAGCAGTTCTAAAATTCAGAGTGTTGGTAATATCAGGCCCCCTAAGCAAACCCCAGTATTTCATGCTTCAGCTGCTCCCATCAAAGGCTTAAAAACATACGCGTATACAAATCCAAAGAAAAATGGCAATGCCAACAATTATGTTCCTTCTAAAAGAACAACAGGAGACAGGAAAATAAATGGCACGACGCAAACATCACGCAAATTTAAATGAAGAAAAATTCATTGCTAAATGTTGATGCTTCTTGACTGCTAGAAAGCTTTTGGCCAATGCAGAAGGGTCGTGTTTTCTTCATAGGAAGATCCTGAGAAAATACGTTCTTGATGCATGGTTCTAAATCAGCGCTGCTCATTTCAATGCATTTGATCTTAAGCCAGCAAGGCCAGCAGGAAATCGTTTCCCTGAAGGCAAGTGTCTTCCATTGGTCTCTCAAAAATATTTACAGTTTCTCAATGAAGATAATATCAGAGTATGAAAGTTTAGAGAAATATATAATTATAATGTCCTCCTATTTGCACCAGTTGAAGTCTGCTGAAGTCTATGGTATTTCTTATGCTTACCTTGTTGTAAGAGAGAATTTAAGAGAATAGGATCCATTTTATTTTTCTTGACCAGATGTTCTGTTTTGTGAGACAGGTTTGATGGTGGTGTTTTCTGATGGAAAAGGACTCAACTGTTTTTATAAAATAATGGAGAATGTTTATCTATGCAAAGTCAAACTCTGATTCTTCACAGAAGATGATGAATTGGATATTTTTTTGATAAGAAGAATGGAGATAATGTTTTAAAATATTTTAATGCAGAAAGGATTATTTTTAAGACAAAAAAAAATATTAGGGAGCCGACAGCTTCAATAGTGACAGGTTAAGAAAATGGAATGCATATTTTTATACCCAGAAATCTTCGCTGTGTTTACAGAGAGCTTTCCCTGAAGTTGATTTTGTAAGCCTTGATGCTTTTTGTCATTTAGAGGAAATGACCAAATTTCAAATTGCACATGGATATTTATGACTAATGCAAAATGAGGGTATTACTAGAGTCTCTGGCCTAGTTTGCAGAACGGGTAGCCTCTCATAGCATAAAAGTAGACTCTTAGGGGGGGAATTTAAAGGCTATTGTAAGTTTAAGGAAATATATATTTTGATACAAAAAGATACCTATTTTCAGTCACCCAAGATGACGATCATTTGTCCTATGGTCCAGTCTACTTCAGTTAGCTTGGCTTCTTGTTTCAAGGTTTAGTGAGGTGACATGGGGAAACACCCCACAGAAAGCAACTGTACGACCTGGATCGGGTCCTGCCCTCGGATCCTCTGAGACACAAGAGAATATGAAGGACAGTTCAGTGAGTATTCAAGTGTCAGTTCATCTGTTACAATTTCATATCAATCACAAGAGCTGGAGACACAATCTTGTGAAAGATGAAGTTCTAGAGGATGTTTTGTACTTTCATTTTAAAATGAAATACTGAGCAGCATTAACTTCATCCTCAGCCACTGTCAGTGACCTGCTGATGGGAAGTGACCCGAGGTCTGACGGGCCAGGTTTTACAAGTGGATCCTTCTCATTGTGACAGGAAATGAAAAAGTAGCAAATACTAGAGTACATTATGTATATAGTTAAATTGCACTTCTCTGGTTGATCTCATCTTGGTTTTAAGATGCTTAGCTATTTCTATTCTTTCATTGTGCCTACCAGATCTTGAGCTTTGTAATATTTCAAAGCATGGATTTATATGTAGTTTGCTATGTGAGAATATTAATAAATGTAGTAATAAACTAGAGTATTTTATAGTACATAAAAACATTGCTCAGGAATAGTCTAAGAAATATTTTTAGTGGTTTTTTCCTAGTCTACTGGAGACCAAATGTGAAATTTTAAATTGATAAAGGAAACATATACAGTATTATATTTCCATATTCAGTATTTGTGAGGTTACAGTTAAACTGATTTGTAGTTGCATGCACATTCAGCTCTATGCAATTAAAGTGAAACTTAATCTGACATGCTCAAAGATCAAGGAAATTGGCTGTGTCAGAGGTGTGCTGAAAGTTAGAGGATGGCGTTCGACACCAGCAACTGCAGAGGACCAGCACATTCTTTTGTTGCTATTTCATCCCTTTTTTTGTTCCAGATTCATCATGGATTTCAGCTTTTTTTTTTGTTTTGTTTTGTTTTGTTTTGTTTTGTTGAAAGGTTCTTGCATCCAGTGCTAGAATTTCAAGCGTTGGCCAAATTCTACAAGCCTTCATTAGTCAAGTTTTCCGATTAACGTTAACAGTAGTGAAAGTCGGTAGGATTGCTTTTGCCAATTAGCACTACTTTAGTGCACGGTTTTAGTACACTGGTTTAGTGCACTACTGTAAGCACCAAAAGCAAGGTGAGCAGGATCAAGTCAATAAACAGAATAGCATTTTTTTATAAACAAATTATGTTAAGAGGCAGTGATTAATTTAGCATGTTATTATAGCACTGAATATCAGTGTATGCTAAAATTTCCAATGAAATGTTACTCTGTATTGCTGCTTTCCTAGGCTACAAGGAGGGCATGTAGATACAGGCACATTTTGCATGATCATTTTTTAAAGATTAAATAACTAGTGTTTCAGTCAGCTTTGACCAGAGCAAAGGTGATTGGCACTGATAAAAGTTTTTTTCTCACAAACCTAGGAAAGTTCTGTTTTAAGGTAGTGCTTGTGATCTGATGGACATGAATCTGCTGTTGGAGACTACAAAGTTAAGCGGGTAGAGATGGTGATGCCACTTAAATCTGAATACTTCTTTATCATTAAGCTCTGGCTATGATCTGGCCAAGTAAATTTGTCTCGCACGATAACCACACAAGTCTAATTTTTGTTCATTGATTTGATACGCCTTACACAGTTATCTTTGTTCATACACAGAAATAGGAATTCTGTGTTTGCCTCGACAAACAGTTCTTAGCGTGAGGAGACCTGCAATGGCTGGATTTTATCCTGCAGCACTTTTGCTTCCATTTTAACTTGACTGTGTTCAGGGCCTATACATAAAAAGAGCTCCTTTTATGAAGAGGACTATGGTTTATGTTACCTTCATTTTGTACTGATGGATATTGTCTTTAGAAGCACTTCTGAATATAGCAGAAAAGCTTATTCCATCAATTACATTGTTTGGAATTAAAATACTTCCACAGCACAGTTCATATTTTTTTTTTTCACTACATTTAGCAATATGATTGTATGTGTGTCTAAGCCTAGCATTAATGCTGCTTGAAGAACAAATTTACTGTAGTGTGAGATATTTAAACAGTGATGATTTTTTTCTAGATAATTTAAAGGTTTAATGTTCTGCAGCACTACTTAAAAAACAAATACACTCAGGTTGCATTTTAAATAAATAGCCAGATTCTACTTCAGTTATACCAATATAAACTTTGAAGAACTCTGTTTTTTTCAATGAAATTATCCCGTTAAAAGATGCGAACAGATTTTTACTCCAGTATGTATAAACTGTTTTCCTTAGTAATGCTATACTCTATTTTTAATGCATAACATGAAGGGTTTTAAAATAGTATTGCTTTTCTCTTGACCTGTTTCTTTTTTCTCCATTACTTGCATCTGTGCAGTGAAGCCTCATGGTCAGTTAAAGCTTTAGATCCCCCGTGCCCCCCCCACCCTGTGGTAGCTTTCAGTTAGATACAGCAGCTCTGCAGGTTCTGCCCGATGCCTCCGGATCCACATCTGTTAGCCCGACAGATACCAGGCTTCCGCACTTACTCACTCAGAATTCATGCTCCAAAGCGGGGTTATCGCGTGAGCAGTGGGTACCATTCTGGGAACAGGGGCTTCACATCTTCCGCTAGTGGAAAAGCCTTGTAAGAAAGACTCAAATCAATCCCTACTGCTGGTTCAGTATCCTGCCTAATCACGGGATGCCACTTGTTAAGGCTGGTAAAGTGGACTGTATTTTTCTTTCCAAATGAGCGATTATGTTTGCTGGTCCGAATTCAGGGTGGTGGGGTGATAGTGCTTCTCACAGAGAAGCAAAGGCTCGGCAGTATTCGTTCCGAGAAAGTGGACTTGGCAGAAGCCGGGAGCTCTCTTCTCCCTGCGGTGCCTGTCGCAGGATGCCGGGGCTGTAGCCCCCAGCCCCACTGCCTGCGCTGCCCGCGCCCCAGGGGGTGGCAGAGGGATGCTGCAGGGGACGGTTGTGCTACTGCATTGCGCTAAGCTCTG
Source organism: Podiceps cristatus (assembly GCA_000699545.1). Lineage (NCBI taxonomy): Eukaryota > Metazoa > Chordata > Aves > Podicipediformes > Podicipedidae > Podiceps > Podiceps cristatus. The sequence goes on from JMFS01018455.1 coordinate 8,068, forward strand.
GTTTGACCCAGACTGCTTAGTTACGCCGTCATCCCATCATTGCTGCTGTCCTTTCTGTGGTTCATTTATTGTTGTTTGAGGTAACTTCTACCTTGTGTTTGCTACAAAGGCTCTTGTTAGAAGTTTGAGAGTATTTTGGCAGTTTTTTCAGTCACTATGTGATACCATTTTGGAGCTGATATTATAGTTGAAATGACTACAGTATGAAATTGCCTATAATATACTTTTTTTTTTTTTTGTCTTATTCTAAAGGTATTGAGCCTTTGTTGCTTCCATTGGCATTAGTATGTTTTCTTCTGAAAAACAATTAAACAGACCACTCTATCTGGAAAGACTGGAACTTGATTAACTGAGAATTTGCAGCCCAGCTTTTGATGTTGGTAATCATGTATTTACTTGAACCTTCTTATTATTTGAATCTTATTTATTTGAACTTCTTGTGGATATTTTTGCTAGTAATTTCATTGGAAAGCGATCTTGTAATCAAAGTTACTGTATATTTACTATATTAAAAGTGAGATACTGTCTATTTGTTACTTAGTTGTATTTTTTTTCATCATCCACAAGATGGCACCTCTGAATTTTTCCTTAGAAAATGTCTTTGCTGCAGCGTAGGGTAGAGCTTGTCACTATCTCATCTATGTTGCTGCTGCTGGCCAAGCTAGGTAGTTAAAGCTGTATGGTTATTTCTGCTCCACACGCAGGTCACTTCTGTAATGGCTGTGGTCAAGGCATCATAATAGGTGAAAATAACAGGAAAAAAATTTTTTTTTTTTTTTTTAGATGCACTGATCAATGACTTTCACATTCTCTGTTATAATCTCCAGAACACTTAGAACGTGCTCCAAAGAACAGCAAAGATGTGGGTAGATGCTTGCAGAGAACCACATTCTTGTGTTGCTAGTATACGTGGATAACTACTTTTAACTTAACTTCACACACTGCATGTTTGTATGTTCAGCTCAGACTAATGAAGAGGAAAATGAAGGGCAAGATTCAGAGGAAAAATGGCATTTCCTATTGCTGAAAATCCCTTTGCTTTCCTATCTCCGTAATCTTTATATTAAGCGCTACAAAACAACTCTGTGAGATACCACAAAAGAATTTTATAGTCAGGATGTTGCTATTTAAGGTTTTCCTGATGTCTAAACCATCCTATCCTGTGCTGTTAAGCCTGTCACGTTTTGTCTTGTTAACAGTGAATCTCAGAAGATCCTCTGCCTGCCTTCCTCCCCATACCCACTTCTATTTAAAAATTGTGGCCTATTTCACACCTATTGCTTTTCTTCTCCCCTGAACAGATCAGTTCTTCCCTAACTTTTCCTTTCACAGCTTCCAGAACACCAAGTTCATTATTTTCTAGTTCTAAAAAAAAGAATAAACCTCCTTGTGCCCAGTAAAAAGAATACAGGAGAACTGAAAATGTTGTAAAAGTTGTTTTCTCAGAAGGCAGGACCTTCCCCATACTCTGCCCCTCAGTCTGCCTTTTACGAGGTTTTACAAGACCAAATTTTTCATTTCCTGCTTCTTTCTGTAGTTTTATTTAAAATGTATTTTTTCACAGGCTGGGTGGGAAGTTCAGCTTCAAGTGTACAAGTTCATACTTGCTTGATGTCTTTTGGGTTGATCAGGACAATCTTATGTTGTTTGTATTGGCTTTCAAGTAAACTTCTACAGAACTTCTTGGTTCAAAGTCTGAAGTAATATAAAAGTAGCACTCCTGGGCATGGCAGATAATAGTAGCTCCCATTATATATTAAGTTGCACGTCTGCATTTTTTGCAAACAACTGGGAAGTTACTAGGAACTGGCATTTCCAAGCAACTGTCAAGGAAGCCCACATGTTTTATTCTAGCTGTATAATGGTCATAGAGGTGCCGTAATGACACATTTATTTTGTGTGATACTGGAAATGGCAGTTGCAAACTGAAAAAAACCACCAAAGGAAGATTGAGCTTTGCTTTGAGTCATTTCAGTTTTACAGAATCAACAGTTAATTTTTTTATTTTGTTTGATGAGGCGGAAATATTCACTTGTCCTCTGGGGCAACTCAGATGCCAGTGAAACCACAGGTAACTGCTCAAAGAACTTGGACTGTAATAAGCCGTGGTATAAACCTCCAAGGATCAACCAACTCAGCCGCAGT
>KL259111.1:0-10902 GCA_000699545.1 Podiceps cristatus
AAATTTTATATATTTTTATATATATGGAATAAAAATATAATAAACATATATAAAACAATGATATATGTATAAATACATAAAAACGCTTCTGTTCACCTTGCATCAGAATACAAGAAGATACTCTGTGAGACTGAAAGTTTGTAAATTCATAGCCGACATAGACATTTTACTCAACCAGCAGAGAATTAGCCTGCAGATACAGCAAAGATCAAGAGTATAATAAGGTTGCAAGAAGGATGAGCCATTAGTGTGTAGGAAAGAACACACATGGAGATGTTAGTAAATTCTGACAAATCCCATTTCTGCCTAAAATGTCTTCTGTAACTGTCCACAGTACCTCTAACTTTGATTGAAAAGGAGAAGAAAAGAATCACTTTTCTTTGTATGTGGTCTTGACTGCGCCGTGCTGGCACAGTGCCTTCTCTGGCCTTCGTTTTTGAGGCTTCCACACAAGAGAAGAGTGAGAAGCCTTTCAGATGGGGTAAGAGCTGACATCCTGGGGGGATGCTGGTGGGGCTGAAGAGCCATCCCCACAACTGCCGTAAAGCTGCTTTGGGAAATGGGCTGGTCAGGGCTGTTGCTGGGACAAGATGACATGAAGGAGTGACCGGACCAGTATGGGAAATAAGCCAAATGCTAAGGAGGGCAGCAAATGGGTCTCGGTTGGGCACCAGCATGAGGATGGCTGGGGTTGGACCTGGATTTTCCTTCAGGAGGAGTTTGCCTGATGGGAGCTGGGGCAGAAACTGGTCGAGGCACTTGGGATTTGGTCTGCTAATTGTGGCTGCCATCGCATCTGTTCTCTAAAAAGAGACCAAGAAAGCCTATTCCACCTCCATCTGTCAATGGCAGTGGGAAAGGCTGCTCTGCCGCAGGCACTGCTGTTCCTTAAAAGCTTCCAAATGCTCCTCTGCTGTGATGTTGTCGAGGTTTATTTCCTTGCGGTGGCTGTGGTCACAGAGCGGTGTGATGGGCTTACGGTGGTAGGAGGCAGAGCATCTGTACTGAAATGAGTTCAGAATTGTAAAATGATTCAATACACTTAAAAAAAAAAGAAAAAAAAAAACTGGTGGGAAATAGGAAGGAGGAATGATCCCTAAAATGGAAAAGGAAAAACAGCCTCTTGGGTTTTACTCATTATTTTCTAAGCATTAGCAGTAAGTAATGGAGAACTAGGGGGATCAACATTCTGAAGAGGGGGTGGGTTGGTAATTGAAAAAATGGATTTTTTCTTTGATGCTGTTATGTGCTGGAGCTGTAGGGGTGGCCTGTTGGGTCTCCAAGGCTATTCACACACAGTCACTTGCAAATCAATCGCTTGTGGCTTTACCTAGAAGGTCCTTGTGACCCACCCCGGGCAGCGTCCCAGCAGGCACTGAAGCGGATGGGTAAGGAGCTCGGTGCTGCCGCCCTGCCTGCACCTGAAGCGGTGTCTGAAGGCAGCGTTGCAGGCACCTGGGCTAAATCAGCCGCTTCCAACCCCCTGCCGTGCTCCTGGGACTTGCACCACTGACGGTCAGCATGTCATCTGGCCCCTCCTCATCCTCACCTGCCTTCCTCTCATCGCCTGCATGTCTGGAAGAACAGGGCTTGTTTGTCTGCTCTGGTAGAGGAAGACACAGGAGCTATGGAGAAATAAAATTTTGCATTTTCTTTATTCTATTATTGGTGTAAATGTTGGTGAGAAACTGAAGACTGAATGTTTAAAAGTGTACTCTGCATGGGAGGCATTGGAGTCTAAGTGGGTTTGGTGGCTGAATCACCCAACAATAACTTCTCTAAATCGCTGGGCCAAGATGAGTGTCACATCTCTAGGAACATCGCATAAAAAAAATCAATATTAAAGTTAATATTCTTAAGTTTTCCCTGCAGAGAGTCTGTCTGGGATTGCGTTTCCTTGCAGTTGGCCTTTAATTGCCAGATGTTCCTCACAGAGAGCTGCAGCTCTGGGTTTCCAAAGCACCAAGGCTGGGGAGGCAAGGCACCAGCACTAAGGAATCTTGCTCTGCTGCAAAACCTTATAACATGCTGATTCCTTCTGTCTGAAAGCAGCCTTGCCATCACCTTCTTTCTGCGGCAGTAGAAGTCACCGCGCTGGATGTGAGCTGCCACGCCGAGCCTGGGGCTCCCTGCTGAGCACAGCTGGAGGCGGCAGTGCCGGTGCCGACTTGCAGCACCCGACGGCTGCGGTGGTCTCGGAGGCCTCGCTCCCTTCCCCCCTGCGTGTTCAGGGCATTTGGGCCTCGAACTCTACGGGGCTGCTCTGCAGCAGACTCTGATTTTTCCTGGGTGGCTGCCCAAAACAGGATCATTTGAACATTTTCATTTTTAATGGCTGGTTTCAATCCTCAGCTCTGATCATCTATACCCTTTATTCCTTGCTGGATCCTGAATTAGAAAGGATTTCCCTTTCATTTTGTGTTGGAAGAAAAGGAACATTGGTAAGAGCAGTGATTCTGGTCAGTAGAGATGGGGGAGATGCTCTCTCCTCTCCCACTGCTGTATCTCTCCTGCCTTCACTCCAGTTTCCATCTGTGCAAAATCAGAGAGGACTGTGAAACACCTCAGCATATGGTGGTGGAAATTTCTTCCTCGTTGGGGCTTTGATGACTTTGGACAAAAATTCTTGGGTTATTCCAGTGCTGGACATTGCACAGCCCAGCCTAATCTCTGCTGATACGTCAGCTCCCGTCTGAGACCCGGTGAGATCATCACACATCACATTGCTCCTGGGACCTGTCTTTAGGGGTACTTCTGTCTTTGAATCGCATATCTATATAATCTGACTCTGCTTTCACACTTGTAATGAAGTTGCATAGTCCGGGGTCTCTTGCACTGTGGTCTTTTTCACTGACATTTTCCTCTGGCTTCAGTTTTGCGCAGTTTTACATATAAAAGCCGCCATGAAGCTGCCTGCTACTGCAGCCGATAAAAGTGCTTGTGCGCATGGACGCTGCTTGCCACGTTAGAGAAATTCCTGTTGGCTCTCAGCATACCTGCTTAGTATTAAAACATGGTGTTTGGTTATTTTTGGCAATTTCCTTGTAATGATCTTCGCCACGAAGAAGAGATCAGTTGCCCAGCTGCTGACTTTGTAGGTGATGTGTCCCTCCCTTAGACCTGAACGCTCTGTTGCAAAGTGTTTGTGGATCTATATTTTAGCATCGCCACTTCCCTCTATCTTTAGGCATTCATTTCCTTCTATAGCTCTGAAAAGCAGCATTTTATTTAATTATTTTTCTTCTGTTATGAAGGAAAACACTTTTTTCTTTGTCTGACCACTTGCACTTTGAAATGTTTTGCCTTGTTTTCATTATAGTGTTACATCTTGGCTGAGCTGCCTTGGCTTATCAGTTTTAATTGGTGAGAAAGCACAGGGTGTGTTCACTTTTCCCTGAAAACAATTTTCTGCTCCGTAACAAATTTTAAAAGCCTATAAAATGCATTAATAGCCTGCCTGAATGCAGCTGGTGCTGAGGAGAGCGAGGGGAAGCACAGCCTGCCCCATCGCAGGGCAGCAGGAGTGGGGAGCCCACCGCCCTCCCCTCACTCTCTGTGAGGCACTGTGTGTGTTCTGGGTCTGCAAATGCTCATTCCATGAGTAACACAGCGAGCAGCTGATCCTCTGCCTATCAATCAGTGGGATTTCTGCTTGGAAAGGGAGGTAGCATATCTCCAGGAGCAGGTACAAGCTGCCTTTTCTCTGGCAGCCCCTCTGCAGCTGCCACAGGGATGGGGGACCAACAGGGCTCCCCCAGGGAGGATGGCAGAGGGACCAGTGCAGCCTTCCTGGGGTTTAAATGAACAGAATTTCATTTTTTTTTTTTTTTTTTAAATTTATTTGGCCAGACAGCCACTGCTGAGCCTCTGCTGCTGCCGGTTGTGCTGATGCTGCAGCTGGACAGTCACAAACTGCTTATTAAATCTGTGCAGTCGGGGTATGGCAGCTTCACTCCTTGTCCCCAGCTGAGCGGTGGAGCTGCAGCCCTACGAGCCCCCACGAGTGTGCTCAGGCTGGCTCTGGACTGGGCTGTGCACAGGGCAAGCCCTGCATGGGCAAGCTGCCCGCTGCCTGTCACTGCAGCCGGGCTGAAACGGGGATGGCAGGGCAGGAGGCGGGAAGCATCCACTGGGGAAGAAGCTGGCGTCTGCCTTGCAGTAGGGACTGTGCCCATTTACCCTCTGCTAAAGACACAAGGATTTCCTTGTGTCCTTGAAGGACAGGTTAAAATAGGAGTTTTGGACTCATCTTTTAATGGATTATGGGACAAGCACCTTCAGCAGCTTGAGTGTTGCTTGTTCTGGGCTTAATTTTCTTTGGTAGTCACAGCCCAACCTCAAGCAACCACAGCTGCTCCTCTCCCGATGGCTGATGTCCTTCCATAAATGTTTGCATTCAGATATTAAAGCTGTAGTGAGTGGAAAGGTCAGTGCCTTTAATGCTTTCCTCTGGGATGCTGATGAAGAAGCGCTTCAGCCCCTTGCACACCTTCTCCTTCCACGGCAAGAGACCCACAGTTTTCCCGGGCAGGGCTACAGTGGTCTGTTGACCTTTCCTTACTGATCTGTCCTGGCACTGATGTCTTCCCTTTTTTCTTCGCACCAACATGAGGAAAAACTTCTACACAGTGAGGGTGACAGAGCACTGGAATAGGCTGCCCAGGGAGGTGGTGGAGTCTCCTTCACTGGAGATATTCAAGACCCGCCTGGACGCCTATCTCAGTGATATGTCCTAGGGAGCCTGCTTTGGCAGGGGGGTTGGACCCGATGATCTCTTGAGGTCCCTTCCAACCCCTACAATTCTATGATTCTATGATTCTATGATTCTTGAATGCCTTGCCTTCTCAGGGACCTTCAGGACTCTTGATTATGAATTTGTTTCTAAGTATTAATTTGCTCTGACAGTTAAACTGTGAAAATAGCAAAGATAAAGTTCCAGTTGACTCTCTCGTTGTTGCATTTCCTAAGTGTGACTTGCAGGAATAAAGCCACATAGGGGCCCACCTGGATCGATTGAGCTGTGACCCCGGCTGTCCAGCTTTCACAGCCCTGGAGGCAGATGGGACGGGTCTGCAGAGTGCACAAGTGATCAAGTGTAGGGCTGAGGCCGAGGTGGGTGTAGGTACAGCACAAGGGGACAGAGAGAAACCCCTGCCCAGCTGTCTGCGGCTGCTGGGCCACCAGCGGGGTGGCCCGGGTACAACAGAGCTGAACATGGATATATGCTTTGGGAGGGGATCCGCTGGGAAAGACTGAGCTGTCCTTATACACACCTTGCAGAAGGACAGGTCCACTTGAAGGAGTCACAGCTGGTGTCCAGCCTCATGCTGCAAGGTGTTCATCGTCACCATAATCATGGAACCATAGAATCGTTTAGGTTGGAAGAGACCTTTAAGATCACGGAGTCACACGCAGCCTTCACCTCTTGCTCTGCTAGAAGCCAGGCGAAAGGTGGTTCAGCGTTCATATCGGCTGAGTAGCAGCCACAATTAATGTACCACTGTGTGATTACGGGGCAGCACCTGGCCGTGCCTATGAGGCTTGAGCAGAAGCCAAGCCCTGTGGATCGAGGGTTTCCCCAGAGGCCCTGGCGAACGCGGGGTTGAGCGATGGACTGATTACAGCTGTGTATGGGGGGGTGTTAAAAATAACTCTCTGACTTTCCAGAGGAATGTATTTGTTATGGAGTCACTGAAAGGCTGTAGTAAGAGACCCAGCAGCAAGCAGCCGCTGGGAGCAAGCCAAGAGACAGAGCTTCTTCTGGGCACGGTGCTCCCTGGAAAGGCAGACTTGGGCTGCCGAGCAAGGAGCCTACTCCTGTTTGTTTGCTCTCTGTGTTCAGGGAAACAAGACTGTGTACGTTTTGTGTGATAAATAAACATCGCTGCACCAAGGAAATGCTTGACTCCTATCATCCGTTGTATTGTAGTGGAAACAACCTGGCAAGACCCCACATATTGGCTAATCCTCAGGCCAGATGGAGGTAACAATATGTTTAAAATGTTAATTAACTACTTCATTACATGTCTGATTTTCTGTTTTTAAACAGAATACTAAGAAAGCTTGTTTAACAAATACATTTACTAGTGCATCCTGGTTCACCACTTGAACGCACGAGATCTCAGCCTTAACAGAAAAATTGTTAGCTTGGGTGTAACAGCAGAGCTAATCACTAACATATGGGAACCACAGAGCCAAAAAAACCTGCAAACAGACAAGGAGCATGGCAGGGAACTGAAATAAGGGAAACACAGACCATTATTCTGAAATAAAAAGACAGTGCTCTGAGGTTTCCACCTGTTAGATACACAGTGACGATAATTAACTCTTCATGACGGTGTTGCATTAGGATGAAAGGGGATTCCTGTGAGTGTGGGATTAACGCACAGATTCAGGTGAGTGTTTTCCCAAAGAAGGTCCCTAAAATACATCCCCAGCATACACTGGGATGGGAGGGAAAGAAGCAGTGACATTCAGGTTGGCTAGGGCAGGTAACCTGTTTGGCTTCAATGGAAAGTATTGCGAACCCTTAAGAAGGAGTGTGCAAGGAGCAAGGGTTATGCCGAGAGGAAAAAAGGGGATGGAACCGGTGTGCAGAAGTGGGGAGATCACAGAGGCCAGGCCAGGGGGGGGTCCTGGTACAGCACCACAGAGCTGTGGGGTTTTGTAACCTCAGGGCTGTGACAAATTCTAGTAAGCACAGGTTTAGCAGTGTAGAGGAGCAGAAACATCAGCTGTGTGTGCAACGAAAGGTAGTTTAGCCCTAATAGGAGCGAGAGCTTGCTGGGAGGTTTACCCTACATAAATCTGTGGAGTCACACCAGTGTGTGTGAAAGATCTGTTTGGGTCTTGGAGGCATTTGTTGTAGGAGGGGAAGCTGTTTTTTATTTCAGGGTTGAGTTCGGAGGGATGGTCACAAGGAAAGTTTTAACTTGCAAGCAGTAGGCGTTTGCCTGGGTGTCTCCAAGAGACAAGAGCTCTCACAGTGTGCTCTTGAACATGGGTTTGCAGATGATAACCTCATCCTTTGGCCAGATGAATGCTGCGGTTTTGCCTTCAGAGTTACACCTGCCCAGGGAATGACAGTCATGCTCCCTCACTGATACATATATTGCTATACTGACTAGATGCAGGCAAGGTGTCAGGATGCCTGAAGGCTTTATGCCTGCCCTTTGGGCAACTCTGCCAATGGAAAAATTCCTCCAGTTGGGACATCTTACATCCCAGAAGCTGGCTTGGAAAGCCAAGGCAGCAAAACATCTGTGCTGTAAACTGCACATCCTTCCAGTGGCACCAGCCTGGAGCTTTTATTTAGTCTCACATCTCAGGCAGCAGATTTGCCTGCTGCGACGAGACAAGTGGAGGAAAGGGTTTCTTGTAGTTACAAGAAAATGGTGTTTGTCAAGCAGCTTCCAGACCTGCTCTAAGGAGGGGTCGGTCTATAAGGCAGAAGGAACAAAATTAGGTCACATCTGTCCAAAGAAGAGATGATTTTTGAGTCTTGTATGATCAAATAGTACAGAGGCATGACTGTTTCTTCTCAGGTTGAGCCTTGGCTCCTGTTTCCTGGAATAAGTGCATGCACAGAGGTCTGAGTGCTCTGAACTTGATGATGTCACTTTTTAGGCTATAAATCAGCATTTTCGTCAGCACAGCATTAGTTTTGTTTTGAGAAGAGCCTTTGAGCTGTCTTCGAGTTATACAAATATTGCAGAACCATTATTTCATTTTTCTTATTTAAAAAAAAAAAAAAAAAAAGCACTTTTTAACATTTGCTGCATCAAAATCAGTTCAAAGTTTGAGACCCCAGTGGAAAGTGTTTCTCCCTTTCATGGCTTTCTCCTCCTCTGCCCCAGAGCTTGGTAGGCGTAGGGGGAGGATGAACACATCCTTGAGGTCTGTTTGCTCTCATGAACATTGCCAAGCAGTATCATTGGGTGAACAAGAACACCCGGAGCATCCCCCCACCATCTGTCCCTCTTCTCTTTGTCCTTGAGCACCCAAGGAAAAGCACATGTGGGAAGCAGGAGAGTGGTGGTGAACCGAGTCAAATCCAGTTGGTGGCTGGTCACAAGAGGAGTTCCACAGGGCTCAATGTTGGGGCCACTCCTGTTTAATATCTTTATCGATGGTCTGGATGAGGGGATCGAATGCACCCTCAGTACATTTGCAGACAACACCAAATTGGGAGGAAGTGTGGATCTGCTTGAGGGTATCAGGAGAGTGGTGGTGAACAGAGTCAAATCCAGTTGGTGGCTGGTCACAAGAGGAGTTCCACAGGGCTCAATGTTGGGGCCACTCCTGTTTAATATCTTTATCGATGGTCTGGATGAGGGGATCGAATGCACCCTCAGTACATTTGCAGACAACACCAAATTGGGAGGAAGTGTGGATCTGCTTGAGGGTAGGAAGGCACTACAGAGGGATCTGGACAGGCTGGATCAATGGGCTGAGACCAAATGTATGAGCTTCAACAAGGCCAAGTGCTGAGTCCTGCACTTGGGCCACAACAACCCCCGGCTACAGGCTTGGGGAGGAGTGGCTGGGAAGCTGCCAGGCAGAAAAGGGCCTGGGGTGTTGCCGGCTGAACATGAGCCAGCAGTGTGCCCAGGTGGCCAAGAAGGCCAACGGCATTCTGGCCTGCGTCAGGAACAGTATAACCAGCAGGGCTAGAGAAGTGATTGTCCCACTGCACTCGGCATTGGTGAGGCTGCACCTTGAGTGCTGGGTTCAGTTTTGGGCACCGCAGTATAGGAAAGACATTGAGATGCTGGAGAGGGTCCAAAGAAGGACAACAAAGCTGGTGAGGGGTCTTGAGAGCAAGTCTTATGAGGAGTGGCTGAAGGAACTGGGGTTGTTTAGTCTGGAGAAAGGGAGGCTGAGGGGAGACCTTATTGTGCTCTACAACTACCTGAAAGGAGGTTGTAGTGAGGTGGGTGTGGGTCTCTTCTCCCAAGTAACAGGTGAGAGGACAAGTGGAAACGGCCTGAAGCTGCACCAGAGGAGGATTAGATTGGATATCAGGAAACATTTCTTTACTGAAAGGGTTGTCAAGCACTGGAACAGGCTGCCCAGGGGGGTGGTCAAGTCACCATCCCTGGAGGTATTTAAAAGACTGGTAGATGAGGTGCTTAGGGACATGGTTAGTACTGGTTAGGCATAGTTGGACTCCACGATCTTAAAGGTCCTTTTCAACCAAAAGATTCTACAAGTCAGGAAACCGTTACCTGGGTGATCAGAGAAGCAAAACTGTGGAAGATGTAACATTAAGAAATGGGTTAGGCAGTCCCAGGGCTGTTAACCCATCCTGCACTTCCATATCCAATGGCACTTCTGCCCTAAGAACCAGCCTGTTGATCAGAGACCAGCCAGGTTGGGCAGCAGAGTTATATCTAACCTGGAAATAGTGGTGAAAACAGGGAAAAAAGAGTAGGAAGGACAAATAGCAAGTTTACTTTGGGTGTATCAATGACAAGACTTGGCACGTTTTGGAAGCATTGCAACAAGGCGTGCTTTGAGAAGGAGTTTGAAGGCAAGTATGATAGCTGCTGGATGTGTTTTTCTGGAGTTGCCTTCATCTTATTCTTTTTTTAGGGGGGAAAAGGGAAAAATGGAGACAAAGCCAGGGATTTTACTTTGATTAAGCAGCAAGATGACTGTTGTGTTGCCTCAGAACCCTGAAAGGGCTGAAAGAGCAAACATGTACAGCAGACGTGCTGCTTAAAAAAACCAATGCCTTTCATTATATTTCACATAATCTGAAATTTTTCATTGCTGTCTGTAGTTACATAGAGGCAAACATGTATAGCAGACATGCTGTTTAAAAAACCAATGCCTTTCATTATATTTCACATAATCTGAAATTTTTCATTGCTGTCTGTAGTTACATAGAGGCCTTTTATACACTTAGGTCTGTTGATCTCTGATAAAATTGCACAAAGGAAGCAGCTCATTAACTCTCACTTCTACACTGAGCATGTTTTGATGTACAGATCTCTGACAGCACAAAAAATCCTTTCTGACTGTGTAGGTAGGGATAATAGCAGTATTGACAGTGTGTACCTGCTGCAGGCAAAACACAGGGGATCTTCTGTCACCTCAGCACTGCATCTGAGGAGTAATGACCAGGGCACGTGAAGAGCGATTGTGGAGTTGAACCTAATACACAGCACTCCTGTGACCCCACCTTGACAAAATGATGATACAATTCCCGTAATTCAACACCCATTACAGCATCTCAAGTCAGACCCTCACAATAAACAGTAACTTTTAAAAATTCCTGTCATTACCAGAGAGTTATTGATTAAAATAATGATACCTTCTGCTTTTATAAGAGCTTTCAGTCTCTGTTATGTACAAACGCTTCTCCAACATTTAACATTTCCAGGCATGAGCAGTTTATCTGAACATTTGCAATGCTGGAGACTACAAACAAAGCACTGTTGTGTCAGAGTGGGGAGGCAGAGAGTAAAACTAAACTAACTACTTCAGTTATCTAAACTGGCTGGAATTAAACAGCATAAATGAGAAGAAAGTTTCATTTAATGTATCATTTTTTAACTAGAGGATGTTAGACATCAAAGCCGGGATCTTTTAAAAGAGAAATTGCTGTCAGCACTCGTAAGTGTGTGCATGATGGGCATGTAACTTCGTGGTTTTCCTTTGATTTCTTTTTCTCTGCTCTGACATCATAAAGGATCATGGAGAGAGGTAAAATGACTCTATTAGAGTTAAATACCCATGTTCACTAATGGAACAAAGATAAAAAGCAAACAACAAATGCATTACTGTGATGGCTTGGCTGCTCCGTCATCTTAGCTAGTGTCTTTCTTTTTCCCTAAACTAGGAGAAGATGGTTTCAGGCTCAGTTTAAGGTGGGACCAGTCTTGCCTCTGTAGGGAA